>JACXGK010000231.1:58595-73424 GCA_016801125.1 Novumbra hubbsi | reverse complement strand
AGCAACACCACACAGAGAGACCTGAGTCAACAGGGGGAACATGTTCATGTACACCACCAGGACACCATGACAGAGCGGTGTTTCTTCAGATTCATGTGTACCAGCGACGGTCCATGGAACCGGTCTGAGGGCCCCATGGGGATTCAGCCCACGCTAACAGCAGAGGTGAGGAGAACTAACAGTCTCCAGTAATGCCTTGTCCTTGGGTTTACAGGCCATGGGTCACAGTGATGTTATACTGGGGAGAGGATTCGGGAACAGCTCTTTTTGATCCACCCGCGCTGCTCCATAAAGCATTATGTGTGTGTGTATATGTCTGTGTGTGTGTGGTTACTCGTGGGTGGCCCTCACTTCCTGTTTTGCTAACAGATCACATGACTAGCCTTTTTGCATTTTCGCTTGTGTTTTTGAAGGGATAGACAATACTCGGGGTAAACTAGACTAGAGGATTGTACTGTGGCTAAACTTTACTAGAGGTGTTCTAGAACAGGGTTAGACTGTACTAGGGTAGATTAAACTAGGGGTAGACTGTACTAGGGGTGGACTAGAACAGAGGACAACTAAACTAGGCGTGGACTGTACTAGGGGTGGACTAGAACTGGGGAAGACAAAACTAGGGGTAGACTGTACTGAGGTGGACTAAGACAGGGGAAGACTAAACTAGGGGTAGTCTGTACTAGGGGTGGCCTAAAACAGGGGAAGACAAAACTAGGGGTAGACTGTTCTAGGGGTGTACTAGAACAGGGGTAGGTAGACTGAAATAGGGGTGGACTAGAACAAGGGTAGACTAAACTAGGGGGAGACTGTACTAGGAGTGCACTAGAACAGGGGTAGACTAAACTAGCGGTAGTCTGCACCAATGGTGGACTAAAACATAGGAAGACTTAACTAGGGGTAGACTGTACTAAGAGTGGACTAGAACAGGGGTAGAGTAAACTAGGGGTAGACTGTACTAGGGGTGGACTTTGGGTCCCATTAGCTGTGTTTTGGGACAGCATTGTCTCATACTATATACAAATTTGAATAACAATAAACAGAAATAGACACGTGATAAAGACTAAACTTTTATGCTTACATAAATAAGCATGACCCACAGTATATTGCAAGATCAATCTGATTAATCCTAAATCAGATAGAGTTGTTAAAAGCTTCATGCACAACCTCATTGACAATGCCACCACAACCAGCTGATAACCCTTTAACCTGACCAGCTAATCTCAGGACCATCCACAGCCAAAAGAGAGAGAAATGACAGACAAGCCCCTATGGTGTGTTATTATACAAACAGCAGACTATCCAGCCATGGAAAGGAAACAGGCTGTGGAAAGATCTTCAGGAAAGCCACCCTGTCTGTTTTCATATGGGGGTGAGAGAACACTGACCATTCTAGTCCAGGAAAACGCACCTCCCATAGAAAGCCATCCAGATACACAGCTAGCCTCCCTTAACATAAGCCACCTCCACCCCTCTGTGCCTGGTCTAAGAGAGGGGACAGCCTAATAGTGGAACCCCAAAGCCCAGAAAGTTGCTCCCAGCTCCCTCTCCTTCTCTACAGTCCAATCCCCACCGCCTGAGGAGGAGAGCAAGTCAAAGCCACCCTGCTGTTAGTAGAGCGGGTAAGTGCGGTAAAATGTGTGCCCTACCCAATCAGCTTTACTCTTTTCCCCCGCGCCCCCTCTAAGGCCCGCCTCCTGAAAGAGTTCAACAGCAACTTGACAATTGAGTACAGCACAGAAAAGTAGTTAAGCAGCATTAAACTAACAGACATGACTTTGAGACGTTACAATCTCTCTCTTCTACACATCATATTTATCTGCACAGTATTTGATGCGAGGGATTCTCCTCACTGCATATTAACTCATTTTACAAGTCCACAAGCTAATTACAGATTTCACAGTTAGTGCACTCATCCTAAGGTCCAAATACAACAGTGCAAAGTTGCCCTCCATGCAGGTGACTACGGGTAATACAGTTATATGAGCTCAGCAGCGGACTGTGACGCCATGTTTAACAACAGCGTAGCTCCTCATGCGTCCCTGACAGCGAAGCACTCGACAGCCAATTGAATCAACTCTCAGAACAGCACCGAACAGCCATTAACGACCATCTTGTGTCCAGCATGTTCCGCCTCCTTCTCTAAACCCCCTCTAACGGAATGGCATGCCAAGAGGTTATAACACTGCTCATAACAATACGACAACACTTGCACTGATACAGGACCAAATCCAGGAAGTGGGCCTGATAAATCCAACTGGATGCGGCCCGTTTAAAGTTGCATGTGGAGCCACTGGCCTCATTGACTGACAGGTGGCAGGGGGACATGCAGTGCGCGATGGGGCGTGACAGGAGGAGGGTCTTACGTAGTTGTCTCTGGCAGACCAGCTGGGGTAGAGCTGCATGTGTAGCTGCCGCTCCTTCCTGGCCAGCTCATAGTACTTGGCCTGCTCCTCCCGGGTCAACGCGTGCCACTGCAGGGAACACACACACACACACAACGGAGGCATTGAGATGTGGATTCACAAGGCCAGTGGTTAAGCGCTTCTATGGTAATATGTGACTTAAGACACACTCCCCGTTGCCATGACATCGATCACATGGAGACTTCTGAATAGTGGTCGGCATCATGTAGCAGTCAGTCAGCTGAAGGGATAACCCCCCCCCCCCCTTAGATATTTCTCTAGTCAGCGTCTTTTTTATGAAATTAAGTTGGGGCGACTTGTGAATCAACTGGCCTTTGGTGTGTGAGACATCATGGGGAATGCGTGTGCGTTTCAACTGCAGGTGTGTGTGTGTGTCATGTGCGTCTCAACTGCAGGTGTGTGTGTGTGTCATGTGCGTTTCAACTGCAGGTGTGTGTGTGTCATGTGCGTTTCAACTGCAGGTGTGTGTGTGTCATGTGCGTTTCAACTGTGTGTTTGTGTGTCATGTGTGTTTCAACTGTAGGTGTGTGTGTGTCATGTGCGTATCAACTGCGTGTGTGTGTGTGTCATGTGCGTTTCAACTGCAGGTGTGTGTGTCATGTGCGTTTCAACTGTGTGTGTGTGTGGCTGCTCACCCTCCTGCCCAGGATCTGGTTGATGGCGGCGCTCTCCTTCAGGGTGCACTCAGCGATCACCTTGGCCCGCATCTCCTTCATGTACAGCATGAAGGCATTCAGGGGCTTCTTGATCACTGGCTTCTTTGGCTCCTTCTCCCTCCTGGTCTCCTGGTGGGGCTTACTGAGAGATGGAGAGAAGGGAGAGAGAGGGGGGGAGGAGAGATGAGGAGAGAGATGAGGAGAGAGGGGAGAGAGAGAAAGGATCAACATGGATGCTGATGGTGAAAATGGCTTTCCACACTGTATGTCTTGTATCCAGCACAAATGGATTCCAGCCTAAAGTTGGTTTCACACAGTTGGGTAAAGTAGAAAATGGGGGAAGGAGCATATAAGCCAAAGAAATCCAAAGTCCATGAGTCCATGGCTGGACTTACGCATACATATTCCTGTCATAATGATCGTGATGGTCCTGTTTCCCTGAAGGAGGAACGATCGCTGGGTGGGGGATCCCTGTAGGGTGCATACCTGTCCCCAGCATCAGAGGGTGGGAGAACCTGGAGACAGACAGGCAGAGGGAGAGACAGGCAGAGGGAGAAACAGGCAGGCAGAAGGACAGACAGGCAGACAGAGAGAGAGACAGGCAGAGGGAGAGACAGACAGGCAGAGAGAGAAACAGGCAGACAGAGGGACAGACAGGTAGCCAGAGAGAGAGACAGGCAGAGGGAGAGACAGACAGGCAGACAGAGAGAGAGACAGGCAGAGGGAGAGACAGACAGGCAGACAGAGAGAGAGACAGGCAGAGGGAGAGACAGACAGGCAGAAGGAGAGACAGACAGCCAGAGGGAAAGGCAGACAGCCAGACAGAGGGAGAGACAGACAGGCATAAGGAGAGACAGACAGGCAGAGGGAAAGGCAGACAGCCAGAGGGAAAGGCAGACAGCCAGACAGAGGGAGAGACAGACAGGCATAAGGAGAGACAGACAGGCAGAGGGAAAGGCAGACAGCCAGAGGGAAAGGCAGACAGCCAGAGGGAAAGGCAGACAGCCAGACAGAGGGAGAGACAGACAGGCAGAGGGAGAGACAAACAGGGACACCACAGCATCAGGACATGTTTCATCTTTACATATAGCAGCTTAACCATGAAGCGCTGAAGCATGTGGCCGTTTGGTTGGCCCTCTAAGCCTGGGCTTCCCACCAGTCCCCTCTGAGCAGTGGGACTCTGAGACGACAATTTTGAGGCCAGCAGATGGAGCTCTTGTCCCAATCAAAAGCCAAGAAACACTAAGAAAGCGCTGCTTTACTTGCTCTGTTTTTAATGTAATTGCTTATTTTTAGTGGTTTATTAAGGTACTTTTTGACCTTCAGACTCAGACTGGTGATATCAATATTAAACGTTTCATTGGAAATCAAAAGTTTAATTTACTGAAACTTTATCAACAAATAAGTGTTTTGGATTTTCGAAAAGGACTGTATTACATGACTTCTATTATATAAAACAAATGTGAGAAAGTGATGTGAGACACAGATTTGGGGACGTTTAAATTCCCAGCTCGGAATTTAAACGCGTTGCTTATACTAACGAAGCCTGACACGTTTGTCTCTCCGATCCCCGGGCCTTTGCCCCCCCCCCATCAGACAGGGGCCACAGGCACCACGGAGCTCAAGTTGCCGTGGGGAACCGAGAGGCGGTCCCCGCGCAGGGTCGGGCTAGCCGTCGGCACGCGCACACAAAGCCAGGACACACACCACGCAGGGGCACCTGCACAACACCACGACAAAGGACCCAGGCGGGAGGGTCGCGTGGGAGGAGCGGAAGCTAGCAGCGTTAGCGTCGGGGCTCATTCACAAGCATCTTTGTGGGGCTGCTGTTGTGTTTTTGGGGGGGGGGGTTCCCGGGCCACGTAGCAAAAGAAGCGTTTGTCTGGAGGGGGATTTAGGGGACATCCTCCCCAGACTGAAGCCGCTCAGCTAATACTGTACCTGGGGTATGAAGAGCTGTTGGGGAGACTGGAGGAGTACGGCTGTCTGAATCCACATGAGGACAGGGGATAGACAGGCGGACTTTGCCTGCGGTTGGGGGATAAACAGGGATGCAACAGGGTTCAACTGGGCTGCCGGCCAAATCCTCACGCCTCCCCCTGACACCTGGTCGGTATTCACATGGCAAGTGTCCTCCGCCTGGGTACTAGCTAGCTAATGAGGGTGGGTTGGATCACAACCCGTTTGAGCCAAGCCCACGCTGAAAAGGTCACACGCAGGGAGAGTTGGTCTTCTTCTAGGGTTATTCCAGCGACCAGGGCCGAGGGAGATGTATTATATAAGACTGCTATAACGTAATCTTGCCAACCTTGGGTTTTTAAACAGCTGAAATATATTAGAACTTTCCTGATAGCATACTTGTTTTTTTTCTTACCTGAAATAACAGAAAAAATCTGCAACCCTAAACTGTAACCATGCAAATGTTCCAAGTCCCTCTGAAGAAAACAAGTCCCACTGAGCAAACTAATTGGAAAGACCTCTTTTCAGCGTCCTTTGAACTAGCGATGCGTTACCAAAGGAGTGGTTCCTCTGAACACCCTGACGCTGCATGAACACGTCGTAATATTCGTCTTTTTCGAATGGGTTTTTATTTTTCCGGCTGGCGTGAATTAAAACACCATTGTTGGTCCTGATGCTTCTACATCACCTCTTATGTGATGAGAATTAGGACTTGGAGTTCATAGAACAGCATCGATGCGTTAGCCAGGTAGCAAGGGATTTAGGTTCCTATCGAACACATGACTCTGGTGGCTGGGTGGGGCCGAGGGGGGATTTGAACAGCCTTTGATATGCCCTCCCAGACCTCCCCAACCCCAGGAGTCCCAAGAGATAAAGAAAGGCTGAGCAGGCTCTGTCAGGGAGGCTCCTAGATCCACAGGCTTCTCTCAGGAAGGGATTCACATGCTAATCCCAGCCAGCAGCCCATTAGGAAAGACATCCACATCCACAACCTGAGCGTTTTTACACTACCATACATTTAATTAGATGAACCAGATTTGCAACTGAGATGCATTTTTTTTAAACAGGTGAAAATGTAAATTGTCCCACACTATCTTCTGAGGTAACACCTCCGATCAATAATCACCACGACTATCGAGGTCAAAGACCACGTCTTCCTGAATGTGCATTGGAGTGAAACCAACTGTGACGTGGGAGTCTGGTTCTACAAGTCCATCAGTTCCATAAACAGAATCAGAACCAACGTTGTTGTTGGAAAACTACTAAAAACATCTCGCTGGTAACAAAACAAGTCTACTATCACCATCAACAGCACTTGTGGGATAGAGAGCACCACGTAAGTTAACAGGTAAAAAACCTTGTCACGGTGAGTTAATAGGCTTTCTAAATCTGTGGTATGTGTGTTACATCTCGAAAGTCTGTCGTTGCCGTGTCCATTCAAATGAAATAGTTGTCACGACAATCGACACAATCCAAATAGGCTCTACTACATAAGCCCTAGGAAGAGTCTTGATCCATTTCCTGCTTATCCTACTCGCTTCTTTAACACGAATGATCTGCAGCGTGCTGTTTAGGGGCTGCCCTTACAGCTCAGTGGCCAGCTTCCCAGGGCCAGAGAACATTCCTGCCAGGCCCCAGTCATCTGCCTTACGGGGGCCAGAGTGGGACACCACAAACAGATTAGCGGGGGACATCCAGATCTTTGTCATGGGGGCCAGCGGCTGACATCTTCCTCCTTGGCTCTCTCGGCCCCTACCCCAAGAAGGACAACCAAACAAATGCATAATCCTGCACTAAGGAGATTACGTGTTTGTAAACCAGATTTGTTGACAATACCACAGAAAGTCGTCCGAGGCGGTTAAGCGTCTGACTTAAAAGGCAGTGAGATCGGCGTTGGGTGGGTGTGCCCAGGGAATCAGCCTGTCGGAGCTGTCATTCCATTATGGTCAACCAAAGCCCCATCGCTTTAACATAAGCCCACAACTGTCCAGGGGGATTTGCACAATGCGATTCAGCCAGTTACACATTTCTAAGTGATAGAATGTTAAAGTCAATGAGTGGATGGTTGGTCACTGTGTGTTCCAACAGTGTCCAGTGGGAGATTATTGCAACACGCTCTGATTAGTTGTTGTGTCGTCCAGCATAGTGCCTCAGAGGCTGGCCAGGCATTCATGTCTTAAAGAAGAATTTTTTTGAAGGGGCATTTTATTGTTTTTGTAGATAGAGGAGAGACGGCGGGAAAGACAGAGAGAGTGTGCTGAATGTGCAGTGGGTGGGATTCGAACCCATGCAGCAGCGGTTTATGTGTACCGGAGCCTGCGGCCCAGACCACCCTAGGCCACGATGTCTCGGCACTTCTAACGGCAAGGCAACGTGCCGTTGGGGAGCTTCTAACAGCCTGGGATCAAGTTAACGCCATGCAACAGAAGGCTGGAGTCGTTCATGTGATCTTCAGTGTGTGAGGGAGACTTACCATCCCATGGAGGGGGGCATCTGGCCCACAGCGCCCGGGGGCAGGGAGTAGAAGCTGGAGATGTCCTGGGACTGGGGCCTTTGAACGCCTGGAGGAGACATGGGGAAACTGGCTGGTAGGGCCTCATTACCCGGCTGGGAACCTAACATTATACACACAGGTATCTCTCTCTATTGAATGCACACACACACAGTAGAGGTCTATAAGACAAGAGTGTGTGTGTGCCAGGGTCATGGTGGTGTACTAAGCCTTCACGTCCCAGGTTTCCAACAGAGGAGCCGGGTACACCCTGTTGAACCAGTCCACTGAACGGCAAACAACACCAACGAACAACGACGGTGTCTGTGAACCTGGCCTGAGGAGCAGCCTGCCACGCTCTCTCCAGCCGGCTAAATGGCTGGAAGGAGACGTGACGTTTTCCATTACCAAGACAGGCCCTCATAAAAGACCAGCATCCTGAAACTAAACAAAAAGGCTGTTTCTGTGTCTTTCAAGGGAAGTCATTTGTCAACAGAGCGCACCTAGCACTTAAGCACAACCCAAAGGTAACCTATATTTGGTGCAGAAGAATGCCACAGATGACTGTAATTTACCGTTGCTGTAGGCCTGTTTTTGGACTGGACCATCTATAAATCTGTGACTGGAATGTGACTGAGTCAACCTGTCCCTCTCCCCCCACAAACACTCAGGTTCCATGGCTCTGCTCTCTCAACACAGCTTCCTTGAGGTCACAAGACTTCCATGCTAAATATCTGACGAGTTTACTCTGCACCCACCCACTTAAGCAATTTTCTTATTTTAAATTAATTAATTACTATTAATTCATTTAACAAATTCTGAATTCAATTATACTTTTTCTACCTATTAATTGCTTCACAATTTTTATGCTTTAACAATTCTGACGTAAAAGAGAAACATAACATACTTTTTAAATGCCACTTAAATCTGTATTCGTAGCGTAAAAGACAGAGAACATTGTTATTGAAATAACCTTCCACAGTTTACTGAAATTGAGGAATAAGAAACTGTTTTCATGAACAAGTCCTGCGCATTTGTTGTTCAGTAGGGTAGTTAAATGACTAATAGAGTGTGTAGTGAATGTCCTGAAGGCTTTGGCTGCCAGACTGACAGACCGGCTGGTTGACAAAGGGAAGATAGGTGGAAGAGCTTGTGTTGAATAACGGGATGTAACAGTACATTGTGGTGGGTAATGGGATATAACAGTACATTGTGTTGGGTAATGGGATGTAACAGCGCGTTGTGTTGAATAAAGGGATGAAACAGTACATTTTGTTGGGTAAGGGGATGTAACAGTAAATTGTGCTGGGTAAATGGATGTAACAATGCGTTGTATTGGGTAAGGGGATGTAACAGTAAATTGTGCTGGGTAAATGGATGTAACAATGCGTTGTATTGGGTAAGGGGATGTAACAGTACATTGTGTTGGGTAAAGGGATGTAACAATGCGTTGTGTTGGGTAAGGGGATGTAACAGTAGATTGTGTTGGGTAAGAAGATGTAACAGCTTGGTGTGTGGGATAACGGGATGTAACAACACGGCATGTTGGGTAAGGGGACGTAACAGGACAGAGGTATGATGGAGTAAGAGGCGTCAGATGACTTCTGTTGTGTACAGGTTAACCACTTATTATGGGGGGTGAATCACTGTTTCTGGCCTCTTCCATCACCCCTGGCTATTGTCATGTTACAGCTACTAGAGAGCCCGGCCAGTCTAGACAAGGAGTGGCCCAGCAGGGGAATTCCAGCTGAGGACTGACAGATGGTCTGGGTGAGGGCCTTTGTATCTGGCCAGAGAAAGGCCCTGACACAGACACTGGTACTGACTGACTGGCACAGGGCTGGAAAATAGACCACCTCGAGCTACAGTCAGACCCTGTTCATTAGTCTACATCCTATTCTTCATTACACTGTGACCCCAGCAGTATTTGGGGTTAAAGCTCACACTTCATTACTGAGTGGCCCCAGCAGAGTTTGGGGTAAAAGGTCACACCTTATTTAATTATTCCATCTGGAGATGGTCATTCAATCAATAATTGATCTGGTGGTTAGTTGTCAGTGTTAACATTGATGTAAGAGTGAAGTTTAGGAGATAATTAAAAGGTTACCAACAGTCCATCTAGAGATGCTCTAGTATGTAAATAGGGTTAGGTTTTTTTCACAAACTTTTTCACTGACACTAGAAATGAACAAGATCTAATCAACCCATGAAGATAAAATTTAACATGTACAGTATTTCCAAGGTCTGTTTCTTCTTGTATGTTAGTACTCAGCTTGTGTGAGATGTTGATGAGAGTGATGGAGTGCTACTTGTAGCGAGTGTGTGTGTGTGTGTGTGGGTCTGTCAGGGGCTATGCAAGCCCAGTGTGCTAAACAGAACCGTGTGTGCTGCCGAGATGGCCCTGTGTGATTGTCACCCTAATTGCTTCCAGCTCTGTGTGTGTACTAGTGCATGTGTGTGTGTGTGTGTGTTGTGGGGATGAGACCACTTCAAGTGCGGTGCTGGGATTGCCAGAGGCTCCTTGGAAAGAAGGACCTTCACACGGGGACCCAACGGCGCCCTGTGTTCTACATGCTAGAGGGGCCCTAAACAGGGACCACGGTGGAGTCTGGAATGTGGGCCGGGTCCCGAGGGAGAGCCACAAGGCGGGAGTGGTCCTGACGGAACCCAACAGAACTAAACTCCAAAGTCACAGGCGGTTCATTAACGGACAGAGAGTTTTCTAACCAGGTGGCAGCAGGTCTTACAGGGAGACCGGACTCTCAGGAACTTTAGGCCAAGAGCAGGTGAAAAGCCACTATTTCTGTCTTCTGGTTTGGACTACTAGTCCTACTAATAATAAGGACTTTTGTTTACGTGTAAGGGTGATGATCTGGTTGGTGTGTGTGTCTGTGTTAATGTGTAAGATTGATGGTCTGGTTGTTGTGTGTGTGTCTGTGTTAATGTGTAAGAGTGATGATCTGGTTGGTGAGTGTGTGTCTGTGTTAATGTGTAAGGATGATGATCTGGTTGGTGTTTGTGTGTGTACGGGAGATGACCTGGTTGGTGTGTGTGTACAGGAGATGACCTGGTGATGTACCTTTCTGGCTCATGTCTGTAGGCAGGTGAGGGGGACTGGGACTGAAGTGGTCGTTGCTGTAGGGCAGGACAGATGTCAGGTGATGCATCCCGTGAGACTGCTGGACCACAGACACCTTGTTGGACTGTGGAAGGAACAAGAGGGAGGGTGAGAATGGGAGCCCGTTCAGGACCAACTGGAGAGCCAACGAGAGAGAAGGTAGCGGCTCAAGGGGGTCGTTTTCACAAGTTTATCATTCAGAATAATCCTCTGGATAATTCCCAACACTTCTGGGGAAATGTAGCATAGCCCTCTAGGTCTAAGTAAGGCCTGGAACAAACACATGTCTGTTGGAGGCTGAAAAGACTGTGGATTGGCTGAGGGGCGGGGCCACATTTGATCGATAGGCCTTTGATGATCAAGGGAGTCTGCGTGAGAGCTTGTTTGCTTTCATGTTTCTGTTTACAAATGTCTTTCAATAACTTACGTGAAATCCAGTTATTTCTAATGCTAACAGCATGCTGCTTGACATACGATATGTCACGCCAGTTACCATGTTGGAGGTATTCACCAGTTCTTGGATGCAATTCCATCAGCAGAGCCTTTCAAAGTCGTTCAACGTGTATGTGTGTGTGTGTGTTTGAAAGTTTGGCTGAGGCATTGATTTTCATGTGTCTACACATAACTTTCTTTTTTCCCCCGCTGCTCTGAAGACTCCCATAGCAGCACTACTGATCCAGGTCTCAGCTGGTGGCTTCACACTGGGCTCCCCGCTGGCGTACAAAGTGAATGCCTTATCACTTTAAGGCAGTCCTACCACGCGCATCAACACACATTAAAACACACGCCACCTGATCCCAGCACATCTCAACCTGCCAACACGGAACGTCATGAGTACACAGCAAGAACGGGGGGGCAGATCAAATACCGCCTCTGATTCTGATGTTTCACATGCGGGGGCTAACAAAACACACAGGCACACAACCCCAGAGATGGGAGAGAGACAGAAAGAGAGGTTGGGAGTGTGTGTGTGTGTGTGGGGGGGGCTCTGACAGACCAGGTGGTCCGTGGTACAGTATATTCAGGAGCGGGTCTCTACCTCTTCCTCAATCATCTGTATCACTCCAGGAAACCGTACTGGTTCTGTTTCAAGGTCTGAGGTTTAGGTACCGTTTCCTCCTAACATTATAGCTTCCATTTTATATTTATGTTTCTTGACGTCTCTCCCTTCCTGAAGGCAATTAGCCGTCCTTGAAGTGGTTTTCCATGTGCCTTCCTTCTTTACATACATAAACCCAACGAGCACACTGATTTAACCTAGAATTATCAGCCACACACAAACACAACCAAAAGCAGAATTGTGAATATGTCGTTGTTACAGTCACACTACGGCTTGAATGCAGTGTGGGCCGACAAAAATACAATAAGTATATACACATACACACACCCACCTTAAGAGAGCTTAATTAACTCAAGACTTTAATCTAACTCAAATCAAAAATCTTTGGTCTCTGATCAAAGACAAATTCCAATTAGACATTAAACCTTTTAAAGTACGGCAAACGCCCAGTGCTCATCCATCTGTAATCTAATTTCACTTAAAAGGACATCTATTAGCATATTGATACTGCCTTTTATCTGGCCGGGTTGTGTTTGAACAGGATTCCGGTGTGAAATAAAGGACTTAATAGTGTTCCCGAGACGTGGCCGAGAATTAATGTTGGACGGCGACCCCCCCCCCCCAACGGACCACCTTGACCCAGTGGCCACTGCTTCATTCACCATGAGGATGAAACACTTCACACATAATGGATTCTTTGGTTTTCACAGACCTCAGTGTGTTTTTTTGAAGCGGAAATTAGGGTCCTTTTAGGAGTATGGCCGGAGTGCTTTGAGAGTAAAGTCTTTAATCTCTCTACTTCATTGTTGATACATTAAACGGGCTCACTTCTCCTCGATCGTCATCCAGGCCCTCTGTTATATGTTGTACCACGGTCAAACAAGGGACAATCATCTCAAATGAATGGGGAATTCTTCTCTGGGGCTTTCAAGTAGGTGAGGATAGAGGTTTGTAAGTGAGCGTTCACAAACTGATCTAAATCCAAATATGTGTCATGTTTTTCTATAACATTGTCAAGACATTAATAGAGAGAACCCATAAAATGCCACCTGTGTAAAGCACGTCTGTATGTTAGTCACAGACAAGCCGGGTTGTGGCACAGAGAGCCACGGCGGTTAGAGGAGCTGGTCCCACCGAGGCCCTGCACAGTCCACAGTAGCATGCAGGTAGAGGATGAGCAGGGCAGACAGTGTCACTGTACTGGGGGACTTTGTCTCTGAGGTGGGGCTGTGGGGTGACAGGAACTAGGGTGAAGACACACACACACACACAACCACACCTATGCCCCCACACACACCAATAACAATACATACATACCCCATACACACACACACACACACATAAACAACAATAAACACATCCCCCCATACACACAACAATACATACTCGCCTTCAGATATCCATTTTCTCTGGAATACAAGAACATTTTTGAAGGTTTGTGGGTGAGTTTAGGAGCGGTAAAATGACCCACACTTGACGTAGAGAAAGTGAATTGGCTGTCTGAGGTGATACAGGAAGTGAATACTTTCTCATGTTGTTGGATCCCTCTGGCTTTGTGCTATAAGACACAATCACTAAAATGTCTGGAGGATTAACTAGAAGATCTCTCTAAAAAGACTACGACCAGAGGAGTGTGTGTCCTGTGTGCCTCAGTCGGTCACCTTCAAATCCAAGGCTGTGAGTTCATACATATGATGCGAACGTATGAACTCTGGATAAGGCTGTGAGTTCATACATATGATGCGAACGTATGAACTCTGGATAAGGCTGTGAGTTCATACATATGATGCGAACGTATGAACTCTGGATAAGGTTGTGAGTTCATACATACAATGCGAACGTATGAACTCTGGATAAGGCTGTGAGTTCATACGTACGATGCGAACGTATGAACTCTGGATAAGGCTGTGAGTTCATACATACGATGCGAACGTATGAACTCTGGATAAGGCTGTGAGTTCATACATACGATGCGAACGTATGAACTCTGGATAAGAGCGTATGCTAATTGTAAATACGTATCCAAATACGCATCTGCTGTGCGTATGCAGAAACACACGAGTGGGTGTGTGTTTGTACTCAGAGACCACGTCCACTGGCTGATGCTGGTAGAAGCCCATTCGGCCCCCTCATTGACATCATTACCCCAACACCCAAACACACAGAGGAGGAGGCCCAATCTGGAAGTGATTCTGCCTCTACCGAGTTGCCCGAAATGAGCACCACTTAGTTGGAGGTTTGGAGAACATGAAAGCCCAGGCAGACATAACAACGCAGCCATGTTTAAAAGAGGAAATCCCCCCCCCACACACGCGACACATGACACCCCCCAACACGGGTTCACATACATCTTCAGGATCCCAGGTAAAATTACTTTGTTGCTCTGTATTTCAGAAGTTGAATTGTTATTTGTAAATATGAAATACAAAGCTAGAAACAAGTTTGGAATACATTTCTTATAGAATATTTAAAAACGTTTCAAACATCCGTTCATCAAAAAGATCTCAAAGATCCACAAATGTTTATGCAATAGATGTAAATGTTTAAACAACTGATTATTTAAAGTGGGTTTAAAGGAGCCCCCCCAGCCTGTGTTGGGGAACCGCCTGGTGGTCTGAGGCGTTGCATCACAGTTCGGCTGCGCCATTCAAACCCGCCGTCTTATCCTGGTCATGGCCGACATTGTCAGGGAGTCCAAGAAAAAGGGGGTGAAAATTGCCTCTCTGGCTAAGAAAGGCATAAAGGATCGTAGCTTTGTGCAGCACCATAGGAACATCCACGGTTGTGCAGTTTCTATCTGAACAGATAACAACATAGATGCTAATACATGATAACAATAGGGGACAGACACACTGACCAGCCCAATATACAAACAAACACACCCACCAGCCCAATATACAAACAGATACACGGACCAGCCCAATATACAAACAGATACACTGACCAGCCCAATATACAGACAAACACACCGACCAGCCCAATATACAGACAAACACACCGACCAGCCCAATATACAGACAAACACACCGACCAGCCCATTATACAGACAAATATACCAACCAGCCCAATATACAGACAAACACACCGACCAGCCCAATATACAGACAAACACACCGACCAGCCCA
>JACXGK010000231.1:18033-58495 GCA_016801125.1 Novumbra hubbsi | reverse complement strand
AGCGACCAGCCCAATATACAGACAGACAGAGCGACCAGCCCAATATATAGACAAATACACTGACCAGCCCAAAATAACAACAAACACACTGACCAGCCCAATATACAGACACACTGACCAGCCCACTATACATACAGAGGAAGAGACAGACAGACCAGATGATAATGATTTTGCTTTAAAACATTCTGACCTGACTACATCACAAGAGGAGTCATCCCTAACCAAAACACTGATGCAGAATTAGGGGAAATGACACAACTGAAGAGTCATAAATCCTGGTGAAAACCCACACTCCCTACTCTTACTGGTTGTCAAAACAATGTTTTGACAAGTGTGATGTGTGAATATTCTGGGTCGTTCACTGTTTGTGTGATTTTAACCCTCCCAATTCCTCTCTGACTTCATTAAGCACTGTGGTAAGGAATGGGGTTTGGACAAGGTTTCTGGGTCACATGACCTGTCCCAAACACCCCCTTATACTGTACCAGGTAAAGACCGCCTTCAAAACACCATATTTACATGAACCTCATTTGAATTACTTTAGTCAGTGGTGAATGGTGGGAGGCAGCTGGTGAATAAATGTGAAACCTGTCAGGCTGAGACAGCTTTCACTCATTTGGTTGTTTTGGCGCAAGCACATTGCTTGTGGGGAATAACACAGCATAGAAAAATATCCAGCCATCAGGCTTACTGTATTAACCTGCCACAACATTCTGATATATGAACTATACACGTAGATCTGATGTAGTGATGTCTAAAATCTAATTTCTAAATATCACAGCTTATTATAATAATAAAATCCCCTTCTTCAGAGCTGGATTTGAAAACTATTTCGACCTTTACTGGCATTTCACAAAATGACTGTGAAACTTTCAAACAAAAGAAGTGAATATTGACATTTATTTTAAAATATTATTTGGAAAGTTTTTACATGCATTTACAAAGAATTAACATACAAATAGTTGGAAGTATTTTCTAATTACTATTTAAAATAATTTATAATAATTAAATAACATTGTAAAGAATTTCAGTAATAAAAAAAAAATCTGCATTCCAAACTTTAAACTGGTGTCTCGTGAAAGAGAACTGTTAATCGTTTTGAAATTTCCCCTGCAACAACCCAGTATTTAAAAAAAACCCAGCATGTTTTCAGAAATTTTTTATGGATGATAACAGGCAGTCTAGTAATGATCAGTCTCTTTGTTGATTGTTTTGAAATTCCCCTAGCATCAAATCTTGTGAGTTTACTAAAACATTATGAAGGGAGACTCTCTCTTTATAATTACTTTAAGTAACTAATTAATTCACATTTCCCAGAACATCTAGTCTTCGAGTTTTAAATCAACTTCTGCTTTTTACATTTAGAGCTGATTTTAGAATATATATTTTGGGTGATTTAGGGGAACTACCCACAAATACAATTTAGCTTATAAAAAGGGTGTTTTCCTGAAAGCTTTTAAAACTGAATAAAGAATAAAATAATGTTTTTCTCTAAATTAGAGATTTAAATCGAGATTTCAAGAGGTATTTACAAAAGCCAGGTTGACCGTGAAACCTGGAAACTATGCTCTTGTTGTAAACTGAGTGCTCTGCCACTAGGATACTGGGAAAGTGAGTGATGAGATCCCATTTCTTAGAGGTTGGAACAAACACAGAGGTAAGTTGTGCTGAATGTGCCAGTCCTCTATAACCTAGCAAGGTCTTTTTTTGCATAGCTGTCTCTCACCCTTCCTAACTGGCAGACCATTATTACAGCCGATGGAGCCCACCGTTTGGAAAGTCAGGCAATGTTTATAATATGTCAGACATACCTGAATACAATTATTAATAAAGGAAATAATATTGAGGATAATAATGAAAGTAATTATAAAACAATTTATAACGATTATTATTATTAATATCACCTTTCTAGATAATGGTGCAGTTTAATTGATTCTTTTAAATACGTTTGGCTTTTAATACAGATACTTAAAAAATGGTTCACTCTAATGGACTCGCACAGAGGGGAAAGGGGCAGCTTTTGCTGTAATAGCTGTGGTAAGCATTTGTGTGTCCAACACCTGGACACACAAACCACCACGGGCCACTCAGAAACCTCTTCATCAAGCGTAGGTCTACAAACAACACCGCTAGCTTCTTTATGAAGCGGGTTCAAGACCACAAATGAACGGGCATGTGAACAGAATGCAGTCCTGCCCAAGCGGGCTGGGGGGTGTCACACACAGAGGGGGGGCTGGCCCAGGGAACCACAGGGCAGGGTCAGGGTGTGGCCCAGCCAGAGTGACTGTCCACCCCTCTACACGCCACTTAGTGTACTCTTTATTAAATGGTGGGAACATCAAAGGGCCGGGAGAGCAGAGGAGTGTCTCTGATGGGGGGAGTGCCGAAGCACCACTGAACTTCAAAGACACTGATAGAAAACATGCCTGTACCCTGACTGAAACACACCCACATACTACACATGTAGACCAGTAATGGGGTATACAGTGTGTGTGGGTGTTTATGGAGGAGGATGTTGCCCGTAACATGTTTGTCCATTTGGAAGTGGTAATTGTTTCACGTTCAGTTCAGACAGCAATACCTCTTCTGAGAATGGGAACAGGTTTGCTTGCCATAAGTCAGCCTATTAAGCATCTGTTAATTATTAGATATGCTGTTGTGTTATGGACATTTACACACATAACACCATAATAACAAAGTAAAAACACGTGCCAGTTTATTGAACATTTAATTTACATAGTTATTCAGACCTATGACCCTTCAAATTGAACCAGACAAGACAATGCTGGAATTGCTTCTGGAATATCCTTAAGTGGCCCAGCTAAATCCTGGACTTCAACTACATTTTGGGAGAAACCTATTGATTGAAGAGCACCGCTAGATGCTTACTGTCCAATCTGACAGAGCTAAAGAGGATCTGCGAGGTAGAACGTAGATAAACTACCCAAATCCAGGTGTGTAAAGCTGGTAGAATCAAACCCAAGATGACTCTATTGTGAAATCTAGGATTACAGCCAAAGGTGCTTTTACAAAGTACCAAATAAAGTCTCAATACTTAAGGGACATGGGATATTTCAGTTTTGAAATGTGAATAAATTGGCACAAATGTCAAAATACTTTTTTCATTTAGTCATCGTCTGTAGATTAATCATTAAGAAATCAATTATAAATGAAGCCTAAAAGAACCAAATATGTTTCTAAATACTTTCCGAAAACACTGTACATAAACACAATGCATTTGGTGGGGTCCCCAAATCAACCGCCTTGCCCTGATCTCCAATCCCCAGGCAGTTTAGAGCCTTCCCACAACAAAGTATATTGGCTTTCACTACAGTATGAAGATACGTAAAGAAATAACGTAAGCGCGTTCCAATTGCTTAACCCTGTTGATGGTTTTCTTGCGCATAGCAACACTTTTTCAGCGCTCGACTTTCAGTGCTCGACCCTGGACCCAGCCCACGTGCATTTATTGTCCAGTCATCTGGGCATGCAAAAACACTCATGACGTGGCCCAAAAAGTCCCCTAATATTACAATCTCCACCTGGCATAGGCAAAAGAGGACTTGCCCCACCCCAAGAAACTGGTTCCTCTAAATACCCTACTACAAAAAAAGAAAGCTTTGTAAAATAACTTTTATTGATTGATTTAAGTAGGAGGTGTCTGGAGTGCTTCACAGGTATTTTTTAACATATCAATGGAGAGTAGGCATTCATGTGGTGATTTATGTTTACCGCCTTGTCTGTGAATCCAGTCTAACATCAGTTAGCAACGTGAGAACCCATATGTTAGGACACAGGCTGTGTTCTATATGGTCTGAATCAGTGATATCACCCTGTATGTGCCACATTCCCATGACAACGCCAGAGGCCCCACCCCCAGACCCTACTCTCCAATTGGTCCAGAGAAACCATGTGTGCGAATCCACCTGTATGCTGTGCGCCAGTAAGCACGTTTGTTGTTGCTCGAAGACATAGAGAGACATGAATGCAGCAACAGGTTGGACCCCAGCTTATGAAATAATGACAGACAAAAGACTAAATAACAAAGTCTAACACCTAGCTCAAGGCACGGTATGTTATAATTATTGTACGTTTTGGCTATCTGAAGCTAAGCATAAATGTAATCGCCAGTCCCTCTTCCACAAAGTGTTTGTGAACAAAAAAATATATCTTCTTTTGCATGTCATAGCCCACCGTATGCATTTGGTGCTTCCATTCATTGAAGTTGGGATTCATTTGAGGAACATAAAAGTATTTGATTGCGGTCAACAATTATTATATCGTAATCACTTGACAGCACAATATACCAGTCTCAACATTAACAGTAAAAAGGCGACTCCGAGATGCTGGCTTTTAGCCCAGAAAAAGCACCATCTCAGACAAGCCAATAAAAAAATATTAAGACGGGCAAAAGGACACAGACATATAAAAAAGAGAAAGATTGGAAAAAAGTGTTATGGACCAAAAAAGAGTGAATGGTTTGGATCAGAACTTCCTGAAACAAAGACCAAATGAAAAGATGTGAGATGAGTGCTTGACCCCATCTTTCAAGAATGGTGGAGGCATTATGATGGTCTGGGGGTGCTTCGGTGGTACAACAATAATAACTGGTGTGCCCTGCAGTTGCGCAAGTTAAACAATATTTTGACAGAACTCTGTGAAATAACGCTTGAATGAATATAAAAACAAAAATACAGTCTATCAATTGTTGTATATACCATATACATTGTATATGAGTGATATAAGACTCGTTTTTTTAAGTTTAACTTTCTAACAGGTTCTCCATAGACGGCTCTTGGTCTTACAAAAGGGTTCTTTCCCATCCCAACCCACAACGAGTCAACTGACATGAACCAATCATTTGTGTACACTTGAGGTCTAAAAGCAACATTTCCCCAGCCTCCGTTAACAGTGTAGCTTTGATTAACACCATGCTTTTTACTGGCGATGAAGATGAACACAGTCTGGGAGTCTAACGGACAGGAGCCTGAACTCCCTATTCTCAATGGAACCATGCCAATGGTATTAAAACAACTGACCTCTCAATTTCTGAGGTTGGGTTGAATGCAGAAGTCACCTGGATCATTGATTTCCAAATCATAACACAAGGTTACAGTTGCTTGGATGAGTGGCTATCACAGAAAATCAATGAATCCCTCAACAATGAATTCCTCAAATCCCTAAGTAGCAGCACAAACTGTACTTTTGTACGTCCATCAACCCATCCACCCCTCCCATCACTAACCCTCCATGCACCCATCCCTCCACCATTCCATTCCTCCATCCATCTACGCCTCAACCTATCCCTCCACCCACCCATCCCTCTAACTACCCACCCATTCTTTTAGCGATGCGTTAGTAAATACTGTGGACCTAGGGAACATGGCTGCTTAATCATGCACAGAGAAGGGGGGTAGGGGGTGGGGGTGGGGTGGTGGTGCATGCCTTTCTTTCATGTCATAATTTATTCCGTCTGATTAATTCCCTTTGCCCCTGTGGCTGAAGTGATTCCAATGGATATGCCACCCCCCCTCCTCCTCTCAATCCCTCCTGTCCTCCTGCATACATCCCCCATCCTACTCCTCTCCTCTCTCTGAGCCCACCTGCTGGGCTGAGGCCTCTCTACGCGGCCGCCTGCCGCACTGAGTACGAGGCGTGCCGTTTCCATGGTTACCGCTCGTGCACTGTGTGCGCCAATCCGCCGCCAGGCCTGCCTCGCGAAATTCTGGGCCGACCCATTCGGCCCGGTTAGACCGTGAGACGGACAGCTCCCTTCGGCTGACGTCTTTTTGGAACATGTTTAATAGTGACAGCAGAGAATTGTGGTGCTCTCTGTGTCAGCAGTGTTTTGTTTCATTCCCGCGTCCCATTCATTCTGAGATTTTACTCAATAAACAACGTCAGTATACAAGTTACCGCTCAATAGAACCTTTATTTTATGTTTCACTGGAAAGCTTGGATAGAGAATTTAACCCTGGGGGACCCATACTTGGTTCATATTTAAGATATTTCCAGGATGGTAATATAGATTTGTTTCACACATAATCAGCCAACAATAGCCAGGGAATGGGCTTTGTACACTAAACGAAACATTCTTTTACGTGAGAATTTGTATTGAAGAACGAGCGTGTTTTGTAAAATAATCCTAATCAGGTTTTGTTCAATTGCACCAAGCATAAATGTTACAGTGATCATGCTAATGCTGTACATCTCCGCAACTGTACATCTCAACCGTACATCTCCACAACTGTACATCTTTAATGTACATCTCCCGTGTATATCTTCACAACTGTACATCCCCATTGTACATCTCCACTGTACATCCCCACAATTGTACATATCCACTGTACATCCCAACAGTTGTACATATCCACTGTACTTCACCACTGTAAAACCATAAAAGAGCACAAGTTTTTTATCATCACAGTATAACACCAGGTAACACCAGCATAAGCAATTGTGAATCAATGTCACCTGTTTTGGTGCAAATGCAAGTAACAACAGGTGCACAGTAGAGTTAATAGCAAGACAACCCCCCAAAAAAGATTGGTTTTGCAGGTGGTGGCCACAGACAATCGTCTCTCTCCTCATACTTCCTAACTGACTCTTCTCTAGTTTTGCTAGTGGTCTTATCACTACTGGTAGCATGACAGTACCTGAAGCCTGATCAGGTTGCGCAGGTACTCCAGCTCCTCCAGGATGGCATATCCATACGTGCTGTCGCAAGAAGGTTTGGTGTGTCTCCCAGTACGATCTCAAGAGCATGGAGGACATACCAGGAGATAGGCCATTACACAAGGAGAGCTGGGCAGAGCCGTAGAAGGGAATCAACCAAGCAGTAGGACAGGTATTACCTCCTTTGTACGAGGAGGCACAAGAGATGCACTGCCAGAGCTCTACAAAATGACCTCCAGTGGGCTGCTGGTGTGCATTTTTCTGACCAGAGTCTGGAGACACATTCAGTCACATTCATCTACTATTATCTAAAAGTAGATAATAGGCAAGGGCCTGGAAAGCTTTCCAGATTATTTTCGTTACGGTCATTATGAAATAAATTAAATTGTTTCTTATTTAATGCTGCTGCTGCAAGCAGTGCACCCAGTGTGTTTCGGTTTCACTTTTACAGAAGGTATTAGACTGTCTCAAGGTAAAAACATCACACGAATACGTTTGCTAAAAAAAAACACATGTATCTTTGTTTTACCTTAACGTTGGATTCTAATGTCAAACCTGCACCACACACTCTCCCAACACTGCTGCAGAAAAAGAGCTTGTGGTTTTGAAGAAGATGAGACATTTCGGGTAACTGCAAAGAATCATACATAAAAATGAGTTTCATGGTAAAAAGGCCCTGGAAACACTAGTGTTTTTAGGATACAATACCATTTCCTTTCCAACACACATTGGACTAGGCGGGAGACAGGCACAAATTAGGCCGCTTTTTTGAGCAGAAAATAAGTGTCATTTGTGAGTGTTTGAGTAAAGCAATCGAACAAAAACACCCACCCGTCAACTGAAATCTGCCCCATTTTATCTTGTTGCCCTTGGTTTGGTGTATGCCTTCTGTTTTGGTTGTTCTGCCCTGTGTAATGTTTCTTTTGTTACAATTCAAGTTCTGTTATTAAATGTTATGGTAAAGTAAACTGTCTTTAGCTGTCTTTCTAAAACAAAAGAACTTAAAATAAAGGATGTCAATATATTTTGCCAGAAAATGAGAGCAGAAAACAATTATACATGGTTAATCTAAATTCAAATGTATTGCTAATATGGGGTCATAGTAAACTGGTGAAACAATACATATACAAATATAGTCTTCATATTTAAACAGTTATTGAGATTAAATTTTATATATATTTAAATCGGCTTCATGTAGAAATCCCTGTCTCTTCCCACACGTCTATTTACGTGTTTAAAGATAAAATATTGTAAAATCTATTTTACAATAGACCAACATTATGCATGTACCTTAGTATTCAATTTGATAGCAAGAAGAGCTGAAATCAATAAAGATAAGTCTATCATTACTTAATCACATTTCAATAACTTCACAGAGTTTAAGAAACAGACACATGTCAAGATCAACTATTCAAAAGACACTATTTAGTTACTACATGATGTGTTATTTCATAGTTTTGAAAACTAAAGACATACCATTTCCATGAGTTGGTGCGTCCAAACTTTTGAATGGTACTATATTAAACATATTTAAATTATAATTTGTAATTAACCTCCACACATTATTATTTGGTTGATCAGCTTCTGTTTGGCAGATTTGCTACAAGTGAGTTTATGTTGGTTGGACAACATTTGTGGACAGATTCTCAATAGGATTGAGATCAGGATTCACTGTAGGACATTAACCGTTTTGTTTCTAAGCTGTGATTTGACCTTGTGATTGGGATAATTGTCATTTTACAATTACATTTTAGTCATTTAGCAGACACTTTTATCTAGTGCAACTTACAATTAGTCCATTCTTCTTCAGGTGTCTTGGAAAACCAACATTTGACAATCATAATAAGTATACATTGGAGTCATTAGTTGGCAAAGTCAGTGCTAGAGAAATCGAATGTTTCTTTTTTTCATATAATATTGTTTTCTTTGGTGGTGGGGCGGGTTATTTGTCTTTCTGAAAAGTGAAATTTCTCCCAATAGTCAATTCTTTATTCGTCTTTCTGAAAAGTCAAATTTCTTCCAGTAGTCAATTGTTTTGCAGACTGAAACTGGTTTTGTTCAATATTTCCCTGTATTTTTTATCCACACATTCTTTCTTAAAACAGTCACTGCTGATGAGAAGCATCCCCACAGCATGACGCTGACACCACCATACATTCCTGTAGGTATGGAGTGTTTGGACATGGGCAGCGTTGGGTTTGTGCCACACAAAGCTTTAATGCCAAAACACTATCAAAGCACTATCTTGTTCTCATCTGACCACAGAAATGTTTTCACTCCACACTCGGTCACTAATGTTTTCAGAAAGCATTTTATTGAGTAATAGCTTCTTTCAAGCTCTGGTTATGATTAAATAATGCAGATGCCTTTAAGTGATTGTTGGCATTTCTGTGGCCTCTCTCACTAGTGTCTTTTTTGCTTGTGTGCTGAGTATTCATGGACCTTTACTGGCGGTGTGATGCAGCTGCCACTCCCTGATTATTGGTGCTCACTGCGATTTTTTAAACACTTGGA
Source organism: Novumbra hubbsi (assembly GCA_016801125.1). Classification (NCBI taxonomy): domain Eukaryota; kingdom Metazoa; phylum Chordata; class Actinopteri; order Esociformes; family Umbridae; genus Novumbra; species Novumbra hubbsi. The sequence goes on along the minus strand of JACXGK010000231.1, from coordinate 49,306 downwards.
TTTTATATTGTACCTTTCCCTAATTTTTGCATTTGTATTATTTTCTTTTGAAACTTCTGTAGTTTACTTGTTGGTCTGGATTTCTCTTCAGATTCACAGCCTGGCTAATGATTCTTAAAACAATGTTTTGGGTTGTGCAATGTACAAGAAACTTGGGGCAGTGTATACATAAGTAATGTAACATTGAATAGATTGTATTAATAGTGATGTCATGTTTACTGAGATGAGTTAGCACTCACCTCAAAGACTATTGTAGCATTCAATTAAACCATTGCATTTTGCCAAAAGAGCCAGATGTGTAGCTGACACCTACAACACTGGCCTAGACTATTCAAGACCCCGATAACACCCCTTGTGGACTTCTACTCAGTTTTTAACACCATCATCTAAAGCAGGGGTGGGCAAATATTTTGGCTCGGGGGCCACATTTGTTTTTGTAATTTGTTAATCATAATTGATTTCGAGGCCAGAAAAGGGCAAAAGTTAAAACATACATTACATATGTACAGTAGATACCATATAAGGTATAAATAGTTAAAATTCTGACTCAGATGTATAAGAATGGGCTGGTGAGTTGATTTTTTTATTCCGCCCAAAATAATTTTATTACATTCCGTGGGCCGGATGGGACAGTCTCGCGGGCCGCATTTGGCCCTCGGGCCTTAGTTTGCCCACCCCTGATCTAAAGGGTCAGCAACGATCTTGCAAGTATACTACCTTGTCCTTAGCACTTATAGGTCCCTTATGAAGGGCAGGGGGCAATTGATGATGACATTCTCTGCTGACTGGTCTATGCGCTGCAGGCAGTTGCATGCCCAAACCTGACCGAGATGTCAGGATCGACGAGTAGAAACCAGAATGTAACCAGAACGGAGGAGAAAGTTCCCTCAAAATGCACAGCTAGTGACAGCTTAGCCTTATAAGTCAAAGCCATGAAGTTGTCCTCCCTACTGGACATGCAAATCAGCCAGCATGGCCTGGGTTTTAGGGAGGCATGATTTACTGGTCTCGTTGCCATCTAGCAACTCATGCTGGTGGGCTGTGCATCTGCAAGTTATCAAGGTCAAGGTTGGGTAAGTGTACTTGTAAAAGTGCTGACCAAAGTGACTTTCTGACATGAATAAACCACTGACAGATGGGAGTCTGACATGTTCAGGATGAGTTTGGGGTGTGTCCGGAATTATTGTTATTGAAGGCCAAGCGAAAGTCTGCCAATACTATATTTTCCTTGGGTTATCAGGATGTTTGTGGACATAATAAGTTGCCATATGTCAAGGAAGCAATTTTTCGTGGTTTTGAGGTGGGATAGGATCAGGAGCTCAGGGGTTTTCATAATGAACAATTCTGTGTTGGCCTGGTACCTACATTAAAAACCTTTTCTAGCTGTGTGAATGTGCTGTACAACACAAGAGCTGGCCCATTACATGTGACTAAGCTTCCAACCCTGTGATGGAACTGGCACAACAGGGTTGATTTAGTATTTTTAGATAACCCATTCAGAGTTAAATATAACATATATATAAGCAGCCTGAAAACTATGGATCTACCAATATGATCAAACACCATTGTTGATACTTAATAAACCACATTGCTTTAAGGTTTAGGACTTACAGGGGAAACCAAAAAAGTTTTGAACATGCCATTCCTTATGTTTCAATAAAATTCTACAATGCGCCTTGAATGGTTTGTTAGGAAATATCCTCACACTAGTTGACTGGTTTAAATTACAGGTTGAAGACTTAACCTACACCGTTGTTTCGTTGTTTAAGCTTTTGTGTAGAGTGGAGAAAACTGAGAGATGGAAAGAGAGAGAGCAAGGAGGAAAGAGTTTGTGACCATTAAAGAAATATGCTTGTGAGCCTGCCTGAAAGTCTAATGGCAATGTTATTGAACAAGTGTTACATCATTGACCAGACTCAGAGCTGGACCTCAAGGTAGGCTTTATATCCATCAGCCATTCCAATTTAAGCAACCAGGCTCAAATATCACAGGGCCCAACACTGTGATGTGGCCACAGATATTATTCGAACTCAACCGAGAAGTCGGCTCGAAGGAACCTTGTCGTCTGTGTTTCATCTATAAAAGAATATTTTGAAATGCCTTGTATTTTTGCTCACCAGAACTCCCCTTAGCTGGGACTAACATGCTGTTCCAATTTTACCAACAGCTTTTCATATTAGCCAGGGGAAAAAACATTGCCTGAAATCCCTCCAGATGAGGAAAATGTTTGGTGAGTAGTTATGACAAGTTAGTCAATGTGATTCATACAGTATAACAGTTGTTGCTCTCTGGCCAGAGAGTTTTGAGTAGCTCTTACACTAAGATTGTGTTGGGTTCAGAAGCTGTGGTAAACGCATAGAACTCTCCTAAACTATTTAATTCAGCATAATAAAAAACAACATCAAAGAAAATATATGATCAACAGCACTTTTAGAAAATCACTGCTCCAGGGACAGAATCCAAGCTGTATCCAGCCCCATACATAACAGCAAAAAATAAACATGGAGAGTGTGAGACAGGATACAGGTCTTTATGTGCATTAAAACATAATTGTAAAAAAACTAAATTCTGGACCAGAATATCAAACAGCCTCATATTATCAAGAAAGAGCTCCGTCTTCAGTGTTTCACATCAAACAAACCAAAACAGTGAATCCACACACTATTGTGGATATAAGCCCAGAACATCCTCACCATTCACCAAATAACAGGGGAAAAGCAGATCACCAACTAAACAAAGCTACAAAGGTGCCCGGAGTGGCACAGTAATGCATGTTGAGTGCAGAGAGAACCAGATCAATTGATTGAGGGAATCAGTGGCACCGCGAGACACCCACTGGACACACCGCCTCCGTGGCCTGCTGTTGGTCCTAAGAGTGTGTGTGTGTACGGCTGCAGTGTACCATTATACCTTCACCCTCCCCCAAACACACACACACACAACCCACACATCAATTAAAGCATTACCATTTCCCTGCCCTTGTACACTATTAGCACCAGGCTCTCCATCTCTGGGTGTCTTTAATCTCCTGGAGATGTTCCTATTGATGGGCGTATTGATTTGATGTTCAGACTCTTCCTTTTATCTCCTAGAACTCAAAGACCTACAGAGCAGAGCAAACCCATCTCCAACTGCAGTGTGCGCTTAACGCTCTATTTGCTGTCAGTGGTGCATTAGTGCACACGCCAAATCTATCACATCTGCACCCATATCAGTTATATCACACATATCACATACAACGATCAGCCAAAACATTACGATCACTGACAGGTGAAGTAAAACACTGATAATCTTGCATCATGGCACCTGTCAGTGGGTGGGATGTATTTGGCTGCAAGTGAATATTCTGTCCTCAAAGTTTGATGTGCTAGGATCTGAGCAACTTGGGCTAAATTGTGATGTCTAGGCAACTCTTGTGGGGTGTTCCCGGTCTGCAGTGGTCAGTACCTATCAAAAGTGGTAGTTTGCCAGTCCAGCATTACAGTTTCCATTAAAATGGTTTAAAGTTCTCTCAGCCAGCTTCATTTTACCCTGGAATGCTTTTCCAAAAGTCTTGAAAATTATATTATGATTACCCTTTAGCAAATTTTTATTTGTTTAATAACTACTGTCTACAGTTGTTATAACTGCTGTAGGCATTGTAAAAGGATAAGAAAAACACAGAAAAATAATTTTATATTAAACACATTTAATTCTGGAACCTATGTATTCTTTATTTAGTAATAAATAGTTGTTAGTTGCAGCCCTATATTGAAACATAGTGGCATCACTGATCAAATCAAATACATCACATCTGTTAAATTAAAGCTAACCTAACTGTGATAATCAACTGTGATAATCAACTGCACAGTGGATTATTTTTAAGACTAATCAGATTTAAAACATCTTTGTTTATAAGATTACTATTTATTATATATTGAATGAGTGTTTTACCTCCTTTTTGCATGTTGTTTTCTTTTAGACAACTTGCTAATACAGACATGGCTGCCACTCTTATAACAGGTAACTTAAAAACAAGTTGAAATGCACAGACAACATCCTTATGATTCAATACATTAAAGTTTCTCCGACACTTGTGCAATGATCCATCTCATTAGTAACATGGGGAACACTTAGCATGATGGAAAGTAAAACAACGTCAGGCTACTGTGAATGTTATGTTAATGCACTAGTCAACATCTCATTAAAGGTGATTTACGCCAACCCTGAGCTAGTGTGCGCTGCTCGACTAAAACTCAATTCACACAAATAGCCAAGTAATGTAGTGACGACAGATTGTGTTTGTATTTGGAGAAATTAAATGCAAGCAGACATTAGTTATCATTCCTTATGCATCTTCTATATTCTGTGATTCTTATTTTAAGGGCTCTACACATCTTTCCCACACACGCCTCTTGTATTTGAATGCCACTGAGTGTAACTTGTGAAAATGTTGTGCAACATATGTCGTACATTTACAGAGAACCCACTTATACACCCGTCGTGGCTAGTTATTGTGGCTATATGAGCATTGTGTAGGCCAATCAGTGTTCTGCCAACAAATATCCTCTTTTCGTTTTTTTGGGGTCTGTAACACCAATTCATATACGTTACCCTCTGTTCAACATGCTGAGGGAGCAAACAGTGACGTATTCCCCATTTAGTGCACTCATTCAGACCAGGAGCCAATTTGCCAACTGACCGGTCACCACTGCATATCTGCCATTAGCCGGAGCCAGAAGAGCCCCTGCAGAGCCAGCGATGAGGCAACCCAGATGAGGGCACGGCCACAGAGCAGCCCTCACAGCCCCAGGGGGGGGCCTCCCTGTGGACCCGCTTCCCACACAACCCTGGTTAACCCTCCCTTCAGGCCCGGGCCACTTGGCTGGAACCCTCCCCTCGGCTCTGCCTGGGTTGGGTGCTTCTAGAGAACATGGCTTGCCAGTGGTTCTGGAGACGCTGCCAAGCTCCATAGCAAGGGGGTGGTATTGAGCAATCGATCATCTGTACAAATAACATAGTAAGGCTCCTCACTGTGTAATTTACACCAAAATAAAGTGCCATGCCGAGCCCTCCTCTTTTGCTCAGCCTCTCCCCCTCATTCGCTCTCTCTCTGTCTGTCTCTCTCTCCGTCTCTCTCTCTCTCTGTCTGTCTGTCTCTCTCTCTGTTTCTGCCAATTGCAAACGAAAATAGTTGCTGAGAGGGCCAGAGGGATCGGCGTAGCTAGAACAAGGTCCAACCCAGTCCAGCGCACTCCAGCCATCCCCTCAGAAACTATGGGCCTTTTTCGTCCTGCGCCAAATTGTTTGCTGGTGACTTGTGAATACCCCGTTGCACGGGTGATCGCCGCTCCTTGTTTCATCGCCCTCCAACAGCATGGAATGGAGGGTAGGCCACCGCGCCGCCAGCAGAAGCCAACCCTTCCCGGTCGCCCTGCTACCGCGGTTGGGACCAGGTCTGTGCTGGGAGTTTGGCTGCCGGGGTCTGGGGAGGGTGTTGACACAGACCTGGCTCCTTAAATCACAGGATCCATCCGCTAACTTCACCGTTTAACGGAGCCTCACCAACACGCACACACGTTTCAGTCCTCAAATGCTCTTATTCGGACGAGTTAAGGAACAATCCAGGGTCAAGGGCACAACTCGCTTCATCCCTGCCACGATGCTGGTATTAGACACGATAGCTTGGTCCAGCAGTCGAGGCCTTTGCCTCTGATGCACATGTGCCCCATGGGTTTTAAAATGGCCCCCTTATCTTGAGCCAAAAGTTTTCCTCAATCTTTCCCCCCCTTTGCTTCTCAATAAAGACAGGATACAAGAAAGTATCTGTCGCGCACCTGTCTGTAATAAAGGTGCAGGAGCCGTGTGTATATCAGAAGACAACCTCTGCACACAATGCACTTTCGGTCAAGCGACTGTCATGAAAGCATATGTCAATAAAGCATATGTCAATAAAGCATAGAAATGCCCCAAAATATTTTGAAAGGCTTTTTTGTCACACATTTTGCACATTATGCAAAATTTGTGAGAGCAGTGATAGGAGAGAGAAGACAAAGTAAAGTTGAAACAGAGGGGGTTGGACCCTTAAAAACTTTCCATCAAGTTGCACCCTGTTGAAGAACTGCCGTTTTGAATTGCTAAAGTGACATGCACTAACAGCCTTGGGCTTTGTTTTCCATGGTAAACCACAAAAGGTTTAACTTCGCACTGTACACAGACAAGCAGCAGACATAACCCTCTACCTGGAATCTAAACTTGATACAACTTCCTACCAACAAAACCTTAAAGGGATAGTCTAGGATTTTGAAAAGCAGGGCAAAATATCCACCTCCCACTTGTCAAATTAACTGTGGGATACAATTGTCAAATATCCTTTTGCATTTTCAAAGAAACCGCAATCTTAAGTTTGCACATGTGCTAATTAGCATTAGCACAAAAACAGTTTGGATGTATCGTAAATCCACGTCCAACTTCTTTCATACTGAACAGATACGTAAACATGTTATCCACAAGTTAATTTAACTCTGGGGAAGAAGGTAAAGCATTTAATTGCCAAAATCCCCAAAGATTCTTAAGCATTGTATTCTGTAAATATGAAAGGTAACAGTCAATACAAGTCCAATATTCAGGCAATTCACCTCAGGGTAATTCACCTCAGGGTCTCTAATCGCACCTGCATCCTAAAGTATAGTGGTGCATAGGGAACGGACTGACATTGGGCACTTGGGCACAACGCTAAACCACACAATGCAGCCATGGACCAGGAAGTACACAGGGCATCTTCTCATAAATTTCAGCCAGTTGAAACTGTGAGGTGACTGGATGACTTCGATCAACATCCCTGAATAAAGAACTAACACAGAATCACATCTATTGAAATCCGTTAATACTATTAATAATAATGAAGGGTAAAGTTACACACATTAAATGGCATTGTACTTGTTTCATCCACTTCCAAACCTTGCATGAGAATATTGTGGCTATGAGGAACATTAAAACTGTCTTTTTTCCCCGTGGGAAAAAACAACCCAAATTAATCTTCTTTCCTCTCATCAAAAATGCATCAAACTGACAAAGTGTTTAGATAATGAATGTATAATTGAAAACAGTTTTCCCTGGGTTGTCTTTAATTATTGACTACTTAAGCCAGGATAGCCCTCTGCTTTTAATGAAGGCAACATTAACTTCTTTCAGAAAAGAAAAAAGATTGGAATAGGAGCTAATAACGCCTCTCTTTGATTCCCAGACAGCAGTGAGAGGAAAGGAAAGATGATTCAGTCTCAATGATCTCATTCTAAATCGACTAGCTGAGGAACATCTCCTGGGCTGGACTCTGGAAAGGGGAGTCGTCAGTGCTTCCCAAATGGCACCCTATTAAAATTTCCACAAAACTAGTGGAATAGGGTGCTTGTTCACAATAGATAACCCTGTGCTCTCTCTTTTAAAACGCCATGGCATCTGTTCTCCCTCCATCTCAAGGTATTCATTCCCCCCCTCCATTCTGTGCTAATTACTGCGAGAACGGCCCTTCTCAATAAACGCTCTTACAGCCATAAGACGTTGTGAGGCGTGTGACGAGGTGACGAGTGTGATAAGCCAGGAGAGTGGTTAGTCAGTCAGTGTATACGTCTGGGTCCTGTGGAAGCCGGGGGGACGGTTGGCTGAGACGTATCTGACAGGCCCTGCCTTGACGTACCACGGCTCCGGCTATTCCTTGAGTGCTGCCATTTGTGGACGGCCGTGAAATGGTTAAGGTGCTGTGGAGGTGCCTCTGACTGTTTCAAGTCGCGGTTGTGTGTACCAGGTGCACACGCGGTTACCAGCTTTCATTGTTTACTGCTAACTCGCTTCCGCCTGCCTCTTCCTCTGGGTTGACGCCCCCTCTCCCCCCATCTACAAATCAGATAAGGTAGTGAGAGGGGAGAGAGAGAAAGAGGCTTCTTTTACACTCTTCGTCCTACATCCCTTACTGTCTACGCAGTGTTTCCCACATGTGTTTAGGCACATAGTACACGACAACGACAAGATAAATTGTTGAACCACATTACACACCATGTACTCACATCAGCTCATCAGCGAAGCATTCATATACAGGATGCATGTCAGAGGCCCTGCCACCACAATGCCTATGCAAGACACACGGCACACACACACACACACACAATAATACACATGCACACGGACAAACAGACACACACATTTTAGGTTTTGCTAAACTTATGGGGAGTCAAGGATCTTCTTTCACCCGAACCCTTAACTTGCCCTAACGCCAAATTCCTAACCTTAACCGTAAACCTTAACTCCTGAATGTAACCCCTAAACTTCAACCCTAACCCCAAATGTAGCTTTTACCCTAAATCTAACTCCTAAGGCTAAAGTAGGACAGACGAAATGTCTGCAGAAGGTAAATGTTCCTAGTTTTACTATCCTTTTCAAGGTTTATAGTGTAGTAAAACAACAACCCAAAAACACGCAGACATTTGTAGACACACATTCACGCAATGAAACTTATACCAATCGCCTAAGTGAACTACATCTGACAAAGTGAACCAAATGATTCCAATTTCCAGAGGTTAACGGGAGGGAAAGCATCCTCACATTTGAGGCAGGAAGGGTCTCCCGTCGTAACCCAAATCACACCCTATTCCCTACACTGTGCACTTCAACGTAGCACACTATACAGGGAACAGGGTGCCCTCTGGCCCTCCACAACACACGGTTGTTTCTGTCCAAGCACCGCTTCAGCTCAGGCAGTAAAGCGCAGCTATGAGGCTCAGAGCTCTGTGGTTTCTGCTGAAATGGTAGAGCATCACGTTAATAACTTTCATGTCAACCATAAAAATAAATAGAAAAAGCAATTTTTTATGCTATATTTTCTTTTTTCCCCCTTCTGCCCGCATCAACTTGTTTGATATCTACAAAGGCCGTGCTCTCGATCCCATAAGCAGGGCCCTATTTTTAGACGTGAAATGGTTTCCAGTTGGCTCCAGACGATCATAGGGGGGAAACCACAGAGAAAACCACATTCCATAACATTTAAAAGGCAGCGAGCAGCTCGGCGGAACTGGGATGCCTCTTTCTAAACTGGTGGACTTCTGAGGAGTGGCTCCAGCTCCCCGATGAAATGGCCTCAACATCATCACACACAACCATGGGGTACGGCATCGCCTCGGTAACTAGCACCACACACCCCTACTCCCTCCCTACCCAATCTGAAGTGTGCGTTGTGTATGTGATCCAGGTCTGTGTGTACATCTGGGGGCCAGAAGTCCCCACAAAGTCAAGTCCCCACAAGAATGGTTTAGAAAAAGCACGCCTATAGTAATATTGCATAATTATTTGTAGGAGTAGAAAGCAGTGTGTTAGAAACATCTTTAAATCATGAAGTAAAACACTAATCTTTGTCAGATATTTCACGAAGACCAGACTTTTAGGGCATTAGCATTGGAGAATATTTGCTCAGCCCTGAGTGTTTTTGGGCTGATATTTGCTCAGCCCAGATGCGCAGCTGGGATGGTAATAATTACGTGTACAAGTGGCGGGTGCTTAGTTTCAGCCTTGCTGGTATTCATGAAACGAATCCACAGCTGCTGGTACGTGACTACGTAGGAGCTAGTTGAACCACCCCTCCCAACCTACAGGCAACGTCCAAACCTGACATCTCTACGGTCTGTTGGACAGGGGACTGTAACAGAAGACTTTTACAAAGAGTACCACCAGTCTCAAGGTCAACAGTGAAGAAGCAAAATAAAGACTGGCCAATAAAAAAAAAGATTAAGATGGGACAAAGAACAAATACATTGGAGAGAGGACTATAGGGTAAAAGGGGTTATGAACAGGAAAATCTAAGTTTGAGGCGTTTAGATCACAAAAAAAGAACATTCCTGAAATGCAAAAAAAAAAAAGATGCTGTGCTTGATGCCACCTGTCAAGAATGCTGGAGGCAATGTGATGGTCTGGGGGTGTTTTGGTGGTTAAGTGGGAGATTTGTACACTGCCATGCCATACTCTGTGGACAGCGCTTGATTAAAGCAAATTTTGTCCAACAACAAGACAATGACCCAAAGCACAACTCCAAACTATGCAAGAATTATTTAGGGAAGAAGCAGTCAGCTGGTATTCTGTCTATGGAGTGGCCAGCACAGTCACCCTACTGAGCTGTGGGAGCAGCCTGTAAGCTAGTAAGAAGTGCCCATCAAGTCAATCTAACTTGTGAGAGGTGCATCAGGAAGCATGAGGAAAAATCTCTTTAGCATACATAAACAAATTGACAACTAGAATGACAAAGGTCAGAAAGGTTGTAATTGCTGCAAATGGAGAATTCTTTGACAAAAGCAGTTTGAAAGATACAATTTTATTAAAAATATTTATTTCTAATCTTGCCAATGACTATATTTCCTAATAGTGCCTATGTGAGCGTGTGTGTGTTTTCCCATCTACAAAAAAGAAAGCGGAGAGTGAACTTGGCAAAGTTATCAATTCATTTTGGGCTATCTACATTCATTTATATATATACATATATATATATATATTTATAGTCCTACTTGCACTAGGAAGTACATCATTATCTAAGCGCCTCTGTCTCACGGATGAATGCACACAATAGCAACTGACAAAACATACTGTTCAGGGACTCTCTAAGACGGATACCTACAGCAAAGATACAGCTTTATGCTTCAAACAAACCACCGTCTCACCTAAGAAAACCATCCACCCAGACAACTACACTTATTTTGTTGTCCTCTGGAAGGAGGCAATGGCGGTCTCAACGGGTGGTCGGATATCCCCTCCCTTAATTTAAAAATGTTTCAGATAAACTGTTTACTGTAAACATGGTGAGACATATCAGAGTAATTGAAGTAGGCAGAAAATGTTTAACAAAGACTGATTTCCCATTTGGATTCAATAATACAAAAATATACAAAAAATGTATTCCACTCATGGGGAAAAAATATGGTCTCCATGTTGTGATTGGAGTTGAGAAACTGTTTGGCTGGGAGAGGAATCTTTCTTTCCCTGGGATTTTGTTCCGTAATGTATTTTTTTAGTCTGCCTTGCTTCATGTCTACATTTCGTATAATATCATATCATTTATCAGACACTCTTATTAAGAGGAATTATTGTTAAGTGCACAAAAATGGATTTTTTCAACTTGGGGATTCAAACCAGCAACATGGCCTGTAGCTCATAAGACCCCCATCTATAACCCATGAACAAATAAACTCATATAATTATAATTGCAACACCACCAAATTAAAACCTTCAATCAATACAAGAAATGGCATCACGGATGACCACCAGAAGAGAGGGAGAGATTGGGAGTAGAGCCAGGAGACTGGACCATGGGTTGAGTAGAAAAGCCCCAACACCAACTGTGTTTCGGATGCAACCGACACCTCCCAAACCTCTTCTGCTTGGAGGCCTCGTCTTAACCCCACCCCCAAACTCAATCACCTTCACATGCCAATACAGTTCCCGACTTTCCTTCAACACACTGCAGGCCAACATGTGACTCTGAATCTAGACCACTCCGTGCCCCAACTTCCAATGCCGGTGCAGCTCTGGGGGTATGAGTGTCCCAAACACCACCTTGTTAGATGTGTAGTGCACTGCTCTTGAACACACACTGGTCTGACGTAGAAACTGCACAAGGGGAATAGGTTGCTATTTGGGGCACAGTAAAGAACTGGTCCCAGAAGGCCTTGGGCTGAACCTCCCATTTCTAGGGTCAAGCCACAGACCACCACACCACCACAAATGCCCAGCCCACCCTCCCCATCCGTCTCCCAGGCTGGGCCCCGCGCCCTGAATGCCCAGCCCAACCCCAGACCATGTGGAGCCACCACAGCTGCATGGGGCAGACACATGGGTGTGATCACAGCATCCTAATCCTGCTCCATCTGATACCCATCCACCAGCAGTCTCCACCCAGCTACACACACCCTGCTGCACCGTTTATCCGACAAGAGTCTCCACCCAGCTACACACACCCGGCAGCACCGTTCATCCGACAACAGCCTCCACCCAGCTAGACCCACCCTGCAGCACCGTTCATCCGACAACAGCCTCCACCCAGCTAGATCCACCCTGCAGCACCGTTTATCCGACAACAGCCTCCACCCAGCTAGACCCACCCTGCAGCACCGTTAATCCAACAACAGCCTCCACCCAGCTAGACCCACCCTGCAGCACCGTTCATCCGACAACAGCCTCCACCCAGCTAGACCCAGCAGCTCCTTCTGCCAACGTTGCTGTCCAACCACAGGTATCCTCCACCCATCCACTATTCACCCCAACAGGATTCTCCACCCACCCAGCAGCACTGTCCTGGACTGGCTGCCGCCTGCAGCAGCAGTGTCTCTCTGCCTCGGTCGGGCCTGTCCCTTAGAACAGCCAGTGACGGAGGCTATGTTCCTGTGTGGCCTCGTCAAAGTCACCCACACAGATTGTCATCATTTTAAGTCATTTATAATTATGCCACAGTAATTGTTTATTTAATGATTGCACTTCCTGTTACCTACAGCCCTTGTTTTTTACTGAACCCATCTGGAATAAGGACACACCCCACAACCGAATACATGGCAGACTCTAGCACTGTGAATAACGACATTCGGGATCACAACATGCTGGATTCCACCCTGGTTGGGGCCCGAAACAAGCCAACCAGGAGTGTGCTTGTCCCACGCAGAGCAACACAGCACCCCTCTCCTGACTGTTACCAGGGCTGTGTTGATGCTGACCTATTCAAAGGGGGGAAAACACGCACCCGCCAGGCACCAGCGTCACTCTGGGGTGCTTCCACCTATCTCCGAAATGACAGTGATTAAGGCAGCAGTAATAAGGGACACGGCTTCCTGTGATGGTAAAGAAATTTCCACCCGAGCAGGCCTGCACAAACAGAACACACACGCAAGACGAAAGTTCCACCCGGCACACACAGGGCCCGCCGTGGCCGGGAAAGACACACAAGCGCAAACAGGTTGTAAAGTTCCCTACAGATCCAGATAAGCGAGAGAGAGAGACGGCACGTGGTAAATGTGTCTCAAGAGGCGTGCACAGACCGGTCGGTCTGCCATATAAAAAGCCTGTCAGCGAGACAGCAGACAACCAAACCCACAGCACCAGTGCCCTCTCTCTCTCCCGCTCTGGTGCCGCCGTGTGAACAGACCCGCGTGAATTTCAACCGGCAAGTCCTGTGGATGACATCACAATGGCCAGGGACGACGAGAACATCATCCAGGACACGGATGCCTCTGCTCTCTCACGCGCTAGCTGCTGGGCCTGAACAACAATGGTGACCTGCCCAGAAGTCACACCTCAGAGTGCCCCCCCCCCATGCTTCCAACAATCACCCCCTCGGTCTCCCCACCCCCAATCACCCCCTCGGTCCCCCTCCAGCAGTGGTGCTGACTCCTCACCCGCTGTACAGACACAGGCCAAATGGCCGGGGAGCCACACAACACCACGTGTTGAATGAGACAGCTGGTGCCTCAGCCCCCGGCGGTGGCATGGAACTCTGGGACAGGCCGTCATGGACCCACACGGACTCCTGGTCTTTACATCTCCCTTCAGCCATCTTCAGGCTCTTTGTCTTTGTACTTTTTCACATTTCTCACTTTGTTTCCATGAAAATCAGCCTAAAGAATGACAGCAATACCACCCACCCTAAATGATCAAAAGCCTGGGGCTTTTGTGTCAGGAAGTACAGGCAACCTATACTTTTATAAATGATTCATCTGGGGAAGGTCACGCTGTGTGAAAGTGTGATATACAGTAACTACAAACAAAACACAGTTCCCATATAGTTCCCATATGTCACATGGACATTAACCAAAACCCCTGTCATTCAACCACAATTATGTAAACGGTAAACAATGCGAAGGTACAGAAAACGACAGTGTCCTACTAACAGAAGTGCTTCTACTTCAAGCGCGGAATGCACAGATCTCAACAATTCAATCATTCAAAGCAGATTATCTTGTGTTCGTGTACTTTTCATGCTCCGGCAACCCCAGACAGGCTCCTATATTTAAACATATTTGCATAGCGGAGACCTAGAAGGAAGCAGTTTTACACCTCTTGTGCCTGAGTGAACTGCAGTAGTTTATTAACATCTGGGCTGGATGGGGGATGCCTCCTGCTCCATTCAGCCATGCCCGCTAAACGACAGCAACAAAGCCAGCATTTGGTCTCCTCCTGCCAGCCAACCAGTCACCTGGGTGCTACTCCCCCGCCCGGTCTGAGCAGACCTCGCAGACAAACACAGACCGAGGCCTGGGGAGACACCGGCAGCTTTGAGCGGCTCCTGGCAGGAGACCCTAGACTCCTGCCAGGAGGAGTGAACTGCCATTGGAGTTGTGGTTTGCTCCTCCGCTCCGGGAGATTCCTATATCTAAACGCTGGCACCTCTACCTTTTGGGGAACTCTTTACAGGCTGAAGATTGTCTTTGTAAGCGTGTTATAGAGTAAATATCAATCAGGCTAACTGACACTTCCTCAACAACACCTGTCTTCTTGTTCCGATGCTTTCTTTTTTTCCTTTGGTTACCGGAAAATAAATAAGTGCATGAATAATTACAGTTATAACCACCTCAGAGGATTTAACAGGTTTTAGATTTTTTACAAATGTTTCATCCTCTTTTAATAGGTTCCAACATATTTCCTCTTTATAGCCACCCACTTCAAAGGACAGACTGGGGGGCCCTTATCATCATTTGTATTTAAATCTGCAGCAACTCTTGACATTTCCATTTTTAAAGTGTTCGATAAATCTCACCTTAGACTCAGAGAAAGAAGGAGAGAGAGGAATGAGTTTTTTCGAAACTATAATAGTTTTAATTGAATGAACAACACTTTTCTGACAGATACTCCCTGAGGTCAAAGTCGATGTCTCTCTAGGTTTCCTCCAAAAGTCTGGCCACTTTAGGGAGTTTTTCCTAGCCCCTGTGCTTCAACACTGTTGTTTCTTGCTCTATGGGGTTTCAGGCTGGGCTTTTCAAAGATTGTGATGGATTGATCTCCATGTGCATTGGCGTGAAACCAACTGTGACGTGAGAGTCTGGTTCTACAACTCCTTCAGCTCCATAAGCAGAATCAGAACCAACGTTGTTGTTGGAAAACTACTAAAAACATCTCGCTGGTACTGAAACAAGTCTACTATCACAATCAAAAGCACACTGTGGACAGGAAGCCCCATGTAAGTTACCAGTTGAACAACACAGTCAAGGAATTGACCCTCCTTCCAGGTCTGCCTCCAGAAGGCTGCGCGCACATAACCTGCAAGAGTTCCTCATTGCTAATGTGAAGAGACAATTACATAACAGCAGTTATAGTCTAAAGAGGCACACAGAGAGACAGAGTTGAGAGGGACAGAGTTGAGAGAGACAGAGTTGAGAGAGACAGAGTTGAGAGAGAGAGTTGAGAGAGAGATTTGAGTGAGAGTTGATAGAGTTGAGAGAGACAGAGTTGAGAGAGTTGAGAGATAGAGTAGAGAGAGAGAGAGTAGAGAAATTTGAGAGAGACAGGTCTCACTCCTTTCCACCAGGACCTGGTAGACCCTCCCTCGCTGAGCAATCCTCGCTGTCAGCATTACCAGGATGAATCACAAAGTCACAGCCGTCTGCCTCTGAATGTCCTGAGATGTTCCATAATTGTGTCAGGCCACCGCCAGTCAGCTCCCTTGTTTGGTTCAATAATCTCTGTTAAATGCCAATAAGGAGACGTTTTTTATGGGGCGTCCCAAGTTTCCAAGTAGTCAGTTGGTGAAACATACACCCAAGTGGGCGCAAAGCTTCTTTCCTTCATTGGACTATAATCCAGCAACACAGTTCCTTATCGCTGTCAGTCAGAGGCAGAGCCCCAGCCCCTGTATGAAGGGATTACAGGGCCTAAGCCAGTGTCCTGGCCATTGTTTGCTCAGGGACTAGGAGCTGCTGGAACAAGCCAGTGTCAACAGCACTTCACAATGCCAGACAAGGATGTGTGATCTGGGGACGTGCGATGCTTGGGCTTTGCTTGTAATGAATCCCTTGATCTGGGGAAGGACAAACACTTAAGGCACAGATAGCACTGCCTGGGCAAACAGAGGATGAGAAGGGGGGAGAGGGAGAGAGAGGGAGAGGAATAGGAATGGGAGAGAGGGAGAGGAATGGAAGAGAGAGGGGGAGAGAGAGAGAGGGAGACAAAGAAAAGAGTGGGAGAGACAGAAAGATGGAGAGAGAGAAAGGAGGGCTGAACTAGTACAACAACATTTTGAAAAACAAAAAGCCATCAAAAGCTAAATTAAGAGCATTTAGCTGCTCAACAAACATTTGCGCTAAATGGCGTTTTCTATGTGTTCCTCTCTGCAAGTCCTCAGCTTAGAGTACAATGAAGAGTGAACCAATTAAGACGAAGGTCCAGTCTAACTGAACAGGCTGAGTGTATGATTACCAGCCTGCGCCAGGACCCACACAGGGAACCACATGTTGCCCATCTAAGGCTCTCTGGCTCTGTGAATGTCCTGACAGTCTTGCCCACAACAAACATCCCCCTGTCAGAGCCCAGCTCCGCCTCCCGATAACCCCCCCTAAGCCAGGCCGTCAGGGCAGGGGACCAGGTGAGGGAACAGGGGATGGAGGACAGATGAGTAGAGTCACGGTGAGAGGAGGAGTGGACAGGGGAGCACAGATGTGGACAGGAGGAGGCAAGAGGACAAGAAAGAAGGAAAAGGGGACAGGAGAAGACGGGCTAGGGAAGTAGGACAGGAGAGGACTGCAGTGGACAAGGGAGGAGGACTGGAGAGGGGGGAAGGGGACAGGGGAGGAGGACAGGAGAGGAGAGGACTGCAGGGGACAGGGGAGGACAGAAGGGGACAGCGGAGGAGGACAGGAGAGGACAGAAGGGCAAAGGGGAGGAGGACAGGAGAAGACAGAAGGGGACAGGGGAGGACAGAAGGGGACAGCGGAGGAGGGAGCAGGACAGGAAGGAGTGACTAACAGATTAATGGTAGAGGAAAGAAGCAGAGAGAGTCGAGTGATAGAGGACAGTTGATGAAAGGTAGATTGGTAGAAAAGAGTGAGGACAGAGAGGAAAATAAGTATAGAGGAGAGAGAGAAGGACAAAGAGAAGAGGACGAGTGTATCGTGTTGAAGACATCATGAAAAGGCCAAGTAAGGTGACGGACGGAGGGTTGGGTCCGGAGGAGCGGATTCTGATGGTGCTCAGTCATAATCCTCCATCCACTGGGATTTCCCCTCAAATTAAACATGTCTTCTGGTAATCCAAAGCACTGCACACATCCTGACATAACCCTGCGCACTAAGGGATGGATAGTACGGCATCGGGAGGGATTAAAATCGCCTTCTTTAGGCACTGTCTGAGGGTGGACAGGTGGTATCTGCACAAATGTTACAGCCAGGACACAATTCTCTGACATGCTTCATGACACAACCCTGTTACGGGGGATTGGGACACGTGTCCAACGAGGAACACACCTTTCCACCATGGGCGTCTTGTTTTGAGACTCTGTCATAGCCTGATTCAATTATTTGGGTGAAATCCACCTATTTAGATCATCTAAATAAGCAAGGTCTTTGAAGAAATTTTTATTGTTTCATTACAATTTGTTTTCTTAAATTCTCATTTTAATACTCGAATTAATAGTTGTTATAAAGCACCTTTGGGTGCAGGTTATGTGTATAAATGTACATTATTTAGCAAACACTCTTTCATAGAGAGACTTCAAGTAGTGAATGCATTAAATTTCACACTAATTTATACTGGTCCCTCGGTGGGAATCAAACCTGCACCTGTGATGTTGGAAGCATAAATTTACCAACTGAGATTCCACAGGACTACACAGGAGGTGGAACAGTATAACACATTAATACCAATAATAGAACTTAGACATCCTTACAAAAAACGAATCTAACCCAGTGGATGTCTTTTTTGCTTGCTTAAATTCAGAAGAAAAACTGAAAAACTAAGAATTAGTACAAAATACTTAGAGTTTCTGGAAGGTACATTGCAATCAAAAAATCTCCCTAAATAACAGATAGAATTCAAGGTTGTTAAAGTAACAAATATCCCAGCCTAAGATGGTCCAGCTGTCTTAACCACTGCCACCCGTGTACATGTACTGCTGTAGTATGGGCGCGAATCTGGCCAAAATCAGAAAATCTTGGCTCTATCTTTCACCACTTTCTGTCCAACGACGCACAAGAAATCCCTGATAATAAACTAAGAAAGATAGGATTCCACCCAGTGAAAAGCAACAAAGTAACCCTGGCAAAACTGTTTGGGTGACAGTCAGCCAGAACGGATGCAGGAGCGGAGTGGCTGCCTACGGGTTAGGGGAAGGCCGATATCACCTGGTTCAATATCAACACTGGTACTGAGAGAATCCCCAGCTACCCCCCAGCACTCCAGAGCCCTGTCCCATAGTATAATCACCATCTACACACAACCTCTCCTCCTTTCAAGTGTCAGGTAGACAGATCTGCTGCTACACTGCTGCAGCAGGATAATTACAAGGGAAGCAACAAGTGAGCATTGTATGCAGACACGGACACACAGAAGAAAGTGGTCTTTATTCCCAAAACGATCTCTTAGAACCTCCGTGCTTTGCGCTGTGTGACAATTAAAGATAAGTCGAGGGGAATTCATTCATAAGTAGAAAGAGGTGGCAACACGTAACACTGGCAACAGTTAAAGAGTGCTATCCTGAAAGGCTTGGTAAGTGTACTTTGTAATGACATTAGATGTCTCAAAATGTTGACATTACCTTTTAAAGTATCTCAAGCGTTTTGGAGATAAATTGAGTCACGACTCGAGGCCCGTTTCAAACAAAATAATATTTTCTTTCCTGTTTACAGTGTGTCTCACTCACGTGCACACACACACCTCACACTTGACTAGGTTAAATATCTGACCCCATTTCAACCAGAGCTTCTGATTGTGCTAGTGTGTTTTTTTTCAGAACATTTCCAAGAGAGACAGTGTAACTCATGTATCGAAAAGTCTGCTTTTATAAACACCAAACCTAATATTAGAAGGCATACTGCTTACGCCAATTTAGTCTCGCCAAATGTGCTTCATGTGATCAAGGATGCATAAGTGAATCAGGTGTGCAAGTTCAGAGAAAAACAACTTTCTCAACGGTCTACATTAGTAACCAACAAATAAACAAACGAGCAACACACCGTCAGTCACGTCTTAAAAACAGTTTTTGTTTCTGACCGTGGTCAGGTCAGTAATGGGGTGTAAATGTAGCTCATATCGGAAACTCAATCAATATGGACACGAAGAATAAACATGTGTGCGTACACAAACAATATTACTTCACCCATTCCTTTCTCGTGTGTGTGTGTGTGTTGTTTTGCTAATTTCCTTAGTTTGTCGTCGTTGCATTTCACCTCAGGTATGAGACACTTTCAGCCAAAGTGAACTGACCGATAGCAACGATCACTAAGGATCTGCCCGGTCAGTCACTCCACCGTGTGGTGCAGAAGAAGTGATGAGGACTTACGGATGGCGACACTGATCCGTTGGAGATGTACGGGTCTGGCAGCATCAGAAAAGGATACCCTGAATATGCTTTAAACATTCCCCCATCTTGATGTTTGGACACTAAAGAAATAAAAAATAGATATGTTATTTTTTAATGCACCGTAGTCTTAATTTACAAACTTTTTATTTTTTTTACAATAAAAATATTAGTTCAGAAAACACAATTTGTTGTTTGGACGTTGTGTGTCACACATCAGAAAGAACAACAAATGTGAGAGTGTAACCAAGTAATTGTTTGAGCTGACAACGTTTTGTACGTTAATTAGCCTACACAGACAGGAACCAACAGTGTTTATGAACTTGAGGGCATTTATTACACTAGTTTTTTGGGGGGGATTTACTACACTAAAACGGTATAGCACTGCCAATCGTCTATTTGTCTTTTGTTTTTACAGAACTACAACATAAATTTAACTTTTCTATATTTTCAAGAATGTTTCATCCTTTCAGAATGAAGTTACTTAAAACAGTTACTCTAAAAACCCATGTAACCCAGGAAATGCAACATTAGAGTACTGTAACAAAACCCTTGGTTCACTCACAGCCATTTAATTGCTACCGTCTGATAATGCGCGAGCTCGTTCTTTTAACTCTTACCGCCGTCGAGATGCTCCCGGTGTTTCTCTAGATAACCTCTGTGTTCGCTTTGCTGTTCTCGTCTGGCCGCCTGAGTGTCCAAAGAAAATAGAAAAAAGGTTAGTAAGCCGAAAATTACTTTGAACAAACGATAAAACTTTCATACCAAGATATTTTAAACAACCCCATTCAACCTTACTCACTCTCACTCTGTAGGCTACTCACCGCTGCGTTCGGACTTTGATTTGTCTCTGATTCATTCACCAGAGACGATTTGAGGTCTGCTAAGTCCCGTTCTGTGAAAGCGTTTTCTTGAATTTTCTCATCTTGTTCGCCTTCATCCTTGAAAGATATCATTTCATCGTTGGCTCCGAGATCATCCCCTCCGCCGCCACTGAGCTGAGGCATGTTGCTTTGAAAATTAGGCTACAAATGTGTCCTCCTAGCCAAATCAGCGGTTCACGCTTTTTTTATACAAAAATAAACTTTCTATTAAGCCAAAACTTGCTCGTTTATTGCACTCAAATACTGCCAAAGTATACAAAAAAAGAAAAGTTGCTCTTCTGAGGAGCAGTGCCGCAAGTTGAAAGTAATGCAGCCCGGCAGCAACAAATAGTGCATTTGAGCTCAAGACAAGGCGAGGGCTGCACCATCAAAGAGGGCCGACCGGTGATTGACAGGTTCAATGACTTGTTGGGGGTGGTACAATTGTTTCAGAAGAGGGTTCCGCTCTTAAAGAGACATCACCTCAGAGCACCTCAGAGTTGGCATAGCATTGTTCAGCACGGTAAAACACTTCATCACAGAGAAAAAGTACTTGTTTTCAACGAACACTGAACTAAAGTAGCCCACTGGATAAAAGACACCTGAGGGAGCAGTCTTTCATATACTTTTGTCCGCTGACAGCCTGAGTGTCCCTAAATGGTATCAGCTGTGTAACAGTGTTATTACACGTTACATATTGTTTAGAACACACATACGCACGCACACCTACAGAGAGATAGACATTTGTATTGACAGTCAGAACATCAGAGACATGTAAGACAGCCCCTGTAAACCATCAGAAAACGAGTCAAGCTCATCAATAAAATACGCATGGCATGTCGCAGCTGGTCTCAACAGCATTTTTTCTCTCAAAAACCAGCAACCCGCTGGAATGAAACGATTAGATTGCTCGCAAAACAACATTTGGACGGGAAAGCTGAATGTAGTTCAAAGCTATGGACTACGTGGCTAGTGGCTTGTCAAACAACTGTCTTCTATCTTTTTTTCATTTGAATGCGGATACTGTATCGTGGTCTTCTGAGTTTTAATTGAGAAATATTTATACACTCCCATGCTGTGACTTAATATCTGACTTAATCTGTTGCCTTGAATGAAAATGACGAACCACAGCTGGGAAATAAAATTAAATACAAACAGAAAATGTGCCTAGTATTTGCATAAAGCTGCATATTTATACAATATCGGCCATGCATATTAATAAAAAGATTAAAATTAGCAGCTTAATGTATGCAAATCTAAATTATAAATGAGTTGTTTAAACTCCTTGTTTATTCGCCTTGATTAAATATAGACAGCTGTTTTTTTTCATAGAATATTTTTCCCTGTGCGCATTACTTCACAAGTTCTCGATTCTTTGGCACTTTCTTGAGTGTCTCTCTCTGTGCTCTGTGCTCATCTTTAGTTAGTGTCCATGCTAGTTCCTGTGTCGGACATAGCAGTGTGGGTTTAGGATTTTGTTATAATAATAGATACATCTTTGTCAGATTCCAAAATGACTCTAATCTCGTCATTGTGTTTGTTCGACTCACCCACGCATCACTGGTATCCTCATTTCTTATCTCTATGGTAATTGCAGCCATGACGTCAGATGTCAGTAAATTGTACTCTGCTTTTGTTGCAGGAAACACCAAAAAAGGAAAGAATACAGACAGCAAACAGCAACAACAACAAAAAATTGAAGTCTTAAGGGAAACAGATGAGCCAGTGGTAATATTGCCCCAGGCAACAGTTTACAGTGACAAGGTACAACTATGGGAATTAAACAGTAGTCGCAATAAATGTTAATGGTTTGAATTCAGTTTTTCAAGACAACTTTTCCTGGGCTTGGTGATGTTGTATACTTTAAAATCAGCATTGTGTCTTTTCTTGGAAACATGCAACATTGCTACATTTCTTGAACCACAGACATTTAAACTGTGGGCTACACCTGTGGCGGATTGACTGTTGTGAACAATAATGACAAATCAACTTTTTATTCATATGTACTATTTTGCAGACCAGACATTGATAAAATGCATATATTAAATACTTAAGGTATGGATCATAACCCCTGCCTTTGTACATGACTCATGATTTCGAGATTTGTTTTCTTTTGTTTTAAACTCTTAATTTATGGGTTATTTCATTTTGAAAATGAAATGACATAATTTGAGAATGCAAATAAAAGGTTCCTCAAAGAAATTCCAACTCTATGTTTAAATGGCTGTCCTCCCTTTTCTGTCAGATATAGCTAAGCCTGATCATGATTTAACGTGGGATCTTTAGTTATAGTAATTTCTTTTGCATTTCTTAATCATCTGCAAAGGAAACCGTTCTTTTGCATATATATGTTTTTTATAGCACAAAGGATAAATTGCAGTTCCTAGAAAAAAAATGATATATTCTGCTCTCTAAATAAACTTCAGGCACATTAAAGCAGCAAGCTAATTAAATCATATCCTTTCATTGAGGCTAGGCCACATTTAAGGGAACAGATCTTAACTGGAACCACTTGTGTGCATTTTATTGGTAGTTTCCCTCCAACCAAAAACATGTTCCTTTAAACATCACTCAATGTGCAAAACTGAACCTTAACAAATCTTTTCGACTGCCTAAATTTAAATAGGTTTTCTCCCATGAATAATTCCATCATTCAGCCCAAGTTTGAAGCACCATTGAATTTGAAACCCTGTAAATGAAAGCAATTTATCATTATGTGTGAGGTCTCTCCTAGTTGACACCCTACTCCCTACATAGTGCACTACTTGTTAACAGTCCTGTTGACCCTAGTCAAAGGATGAGCACCTCAATTTGAGGTTCCTAAAACACATGTGCCCTGGTCAGTTTCTTCTCCTTCGCCTCTGTTGAGAAAGGAGTTGCTTAAAGAGCCACACCTGTCAGTTATCTGCTCTATCACACAGGGTTTTACTATGATTTTTATGTTGATCAATTGAGTTAAGAAACAATTTTAATAGCAAGAAATTAATAATACTAATAATTCTAAATAAAAGTATGCTTACATAATATCTTCCTTTTGTGGGAAGAAATTAGCAAACTGTTATTGAAATGGGTCTCTCTTCTCAAATAACTGCTATAGCTGTTGTGTTTTAAAGAAGGTAATCTGCAGTTTCTGACTTAGAAAAGCATAGTATGTACCAATATATTTTTAAAGAATGCAACATAGCAATGCCTCATAATTTTAGTCTAAAATTGAAGCTTGTTTTACTCCAGTATTTGTAGACAACTACAAATACATAGTTATCTGTAGATAACTACGTTATTTTTCTTCTACATCAAATGTGTTGATATTGATGGCATATATCACACTTATAAATGCGTTTAATGTGAAATGCAAGTAGAACTTTGTCTTAATCAGAAAAACGCAATAATAATCTATTAATTACTAACTTGTTTAAACAAAAACTTAATCCAATAAACAAAAAAGAAAGATGGCTATGTGCTACGGTACATTACAGTAAAAAACATTTTTTGTTCACATTGGGCAGTTCACCTGGTATCCAAACAAATCCAAAGAAAATCCCATTTCTATAATTGCTATGATTTGTGATTACAGATTACATCTTGTGCTAATATAGATGCAGAACGGAAATATATATGTTTTATATATTACATTGTTGGTGCACTTTACTGAGATTAAACAAATTAAAGAAATCAAAGATAAGAATATTGTCACTGCAGTGATTTTCTTAATTGTTTGTATGCCTGGATAGAAATGGTTTGGCACAGCAGTTCATGCTTGAAATGATACACTCATGGGGATGTCAATCATACATTTTGTAACTTTAATTACAATCAAAAACGGTACTGTATTTCAATTGTTTTGTATTCAAAATCTGTTGTTGATTAAGCTCTCTAAACAAACAAATAACTTATCATCTCACAGGTTAAATTCAGGATTAGTTAATAGTAATTGTGAAAAGAGACTCATATAAAATAATTTGAAAATTGCAAAGTGAATTGCGAAATGAAAGACTGAATAAGTATGCTGAAAATGTTTTGAAGATTTGGGAAAATATGGTTATTGTTTCTGCTGATTTCCACTTGAAAGATGTAAGCTGAAAAAACTGGATCAGCTCGTGAACACTGATCTCTGATGGGACAGCTCATAGATAAACACTGCATCCCAAATATCATTCATTTCACTTGTGCACCAGTTCAACCTAGGGCCAGTGGGGCTCTGGTATAAATTGGTGCCCTATGTAAGGAACCACTCAAGATTTCTCTTTTAAAGCAATAAAATGGCAAAATACCATGGCTGAGAGCTGTTGCAGAGTGCCTGGATACAGCACATTCCCGTGGTGTACTGAAAATGTGTATATATACAACTAGCCCCAGGGATGCGTTATTGCCATTAGAAAATAGTTTACCCCAATGCAGTTGAACAAAGCAATGTTTTGTCCTACATGTGGTATAAAGTCTCACATACCACAGCTTTCGGTTTGAACCCACTGGTTTATAATGGACAGTAAGTGAGGTATGGAAGTTAATGGGCAGATGTGTAATGGCCCAGGTGTGGAATAGTAATGGGATGACAACAATCTGTTTTTATCTCTCTGAGGAAGGTATTGTGATGACTATTCTGTCCTAGCACTCATTTACCCTTCTGGGCTGTAGCCTTGGTGATTCCTGAGGACAAGGCCTTGGTCCTGAGGTTTCAGTGTCCTCTCTGGCTTTTCTGAACCTTGGCAGTGGAGGGAGAAACCTGTTATAATCTGTGAGGCAGGAAAACAAAGGGCCTCGTTAATGCAGAGACTTGCAGGGGCCTTTGATGTGGAGCCAAGCCATTCACTCCTCACTCCTTCGACACACACAATCGTGCATGCACACACACACACACACACACTTACAATGATGCACAAACAGAGATGCTTGCGTATACACACAGATGAGTGCAAAATACAAACATTTTCTAACAATTCACACACATGCACACAACACACACAAACAATCTTTGTCACACTCAACCACCCACCCCCACACACACATATACATACTGACACAATTGCACATGTTCACAGACAAAAGAAACTGTTGAAAAGTATATTACATTTTCCCTTGCCCCCGAGTTGAGGCGTGCCTGATAGGCAGAGGTACAATAGATTGAAAAAACGGTGTAGCCTACGGTTGTAAAAAAATTTGCCACAAGGTAACAGGTCTTTTAGTGGAAAGATTGTTTCTTCTTTTATTGAACCTTTTCCCCTTGTTGAATTTATTCCGTTGCTTGTTGATCTTATGCCAACAATTCAATAATTTAAAACAATGGTGTAGCTTTTATTGGCACTGTCACACAACTTCACAAATACACAATTGTATTAGAAAATAATACTAAAATCATTTACATGCTAACAGCTGACCTAGCCTATCTATTTTATGTACATGTGCCCCTTGTCATATATTTTGTCATTAAATAGAGTGTACAGATCATCATCAAAAACTTAATATTTAACTAAAGTACTCAAATAAATTATTATTATCATTCAATGGATGACCTGACACATACAGAGCAGAGTTCCTTCAGAGTTTTCCAGCGTTTGAGGTAGCATGATTCCTACCAACATCACAGTCTTGCTTGACTGTTGATTTGGGCACAATAGTTTTGAGACATTACAGGAAGTTGTTTTCAGGTAGGTTTTCACAAACTTGAGTATAAAAATGTTAACAACATGGGTTCTGTTATGAATAATAAAAGAAATTATGCATTCCACAGTATTGACCGCATAGTGATGTTCTGAGGATGTCACAGGGACTGAAAAACTGCCATAATTGAAGGACTCTTAAATTCTGCTATGTAACAGACCATTAAGGACTTAACAATTCTGCTATGTAACAAACCATTAAGGACATAACAATCTTGCTATGTAACAGACCATTAAGGACATAACAATTATGCTATGTAACAGACCATTGAGGACATAACAATTTTGGTATGTAACAGACCATTAAGGACATAACAATTTTACCATGTAATAGACCATTGAGGACATAGCAATTTTGCTACGTAACAGACCATTAGGGACATAACAATTCTGCTATGTAACAAACCATTAGGACATAACAATCTTGCTATGTAATAGACCATTGAGGACATAACAATTTTGCTATGTAACAGACCATTAAGGACATAACAATTTTACTATGTAATAGACCATTGAGGACATAACAATTTTGCTACGTAACAGACCATTAATTAAGGACATAATAATTTCGCTATGTAACAGACCATTGAGGACATAACAATTTTGCTATGTAACAGACCATTGAGGATATAACAATTTCGCTATGTAACAGACCATTGAGGACATAACAATTTTGCTATGTAACAGACCATTGAGGATATAACAATTTTGCTATGTAACAGACCATTGAGGATATAACAATTTCGCTATGTAACAGACCATTGAGGACATAACAATTTTGCTATGTAACAGACCATTGAGGATATAACAATTTTGCTATGTAACAGACCATTGAGGACATAACAATTTTTTCATGCGTTCCATCCACAATAGCTGAAATGTGCATTGGTATTGCAAGCAGGACAATAAAACACAAACAAGGCAACATGTAACATTTTGAAAGGGCCTATTTAATGTGACTGACAGTGGCTTCGGGAAAATATCCAGACCATAATACATTCTCCACATTTTATTGTGTTATTGACTCAATTTAGAATTCACTTATCTAGCTAGCACGCCAGATGATTTTTACTCAGAATGTGCTGCAGTCTATCAATTCTACCATAAATGTCTGATTGACGGTGAACGGCAGAGATGTTAGGTTCTATTATATCTACAGAGAAACTGTGAAGCTCTGTTGGCATGGACATTGGGTTTTTGGTGACCACCTGAACAATACCATTCTTGCCAGGTTACTGATAATGGCTCCTGGCAACTTTGAAAAAATTTAGCAATTCTTTTACAACCTTTCATAGATCTATACCTAAACACAATTTTATCTCAGAAGTCTTTGGACTGTTCCTTGGAATTTAATGCTTGATTTTACGATTTGACATGCACTGGGTGGGAACTTTATAAACAGGTGTGTGCTTTTCTAAGTACATATTTGTTTACAGTTTTTTTATGTACGAAAAATATTCGATATAATATTCTGCTTTATAATGGGGTATTTTGCGTGCATTGATGGCAAAACATTGAATCAATTATAAATTCAGTACCACAACATGGATTTTTTAGAACCTGTTAAGAGGCTGAGTTAAAGGGCCAAAATCCCTTTGCAGTGATGTGAGAGATTGATCAACAACTAAAGGAAGCTTTTTTTCAACCTAAGGTGGCACAACTAGAGCTACAGCTCTTTTTTTGACAGGGTGTCGCATAACTTTGTTAATTAATTAAATAAGTGCAAACAAGTATTTGGCTCTTTTTACTCAGATTCCCTAGCTCAGCAAACATGATAAAGAGTCTTCTAAAACTACTCCAATCATTATTTCATAAAAAGTTAAAACAGTTTAGCAGTATAAAAAAGCCATTTGTAACAACATGTAGATGACTAAAAGCAAATAGTAAGGGTGTTTACAGGTAGTTGGAAGCATGTTTTAAGACTATACAGATGCTGGACTATACAGTGCTAGAGTGGGTGTGAGAACTGTGCTTCCTTTCTTCCAAAAATTAAAGGAATTGGTAAATTGCTGTTGATAACTGGAACACAAGTTAAAGGCTATTTGATAGAGCATAAAACAAATCTACAGTTTTTAATCACAGCAATGATCTGGCACCTTATTACTTTATGACATATACATTAAGCTAATGCATTTAAAGAGGCCATATGTTAGACTTACATTGTACTACTACTTAAAATGACTCAAAGATATCAGAAGGGAATGTTTTCATCAGGACCTGACTGCTATCTGGTTTGTTCTCCCCAATTGGGGGCACCTGTAACTGGTTGTCCCTAATTGGGGAGCAATATGTTAGGTATATAAGTTGCTCTGTTAGGGTTGTTTGTGTGATTCTTTGTTGGTGTATGCCTGATTTGCTGTGCCTCAATTTATGGTTTTGTCTCTTCTTTTGTTGTTTTACTTAGTTGGGTTTAGGGGGGGCAGTTTCAAGGGGGGCAGTGCCCCTATGACAACAAGCTTGGACCCCCTTGTGACCCCCGTCAATGTGGAGTCTGAAGTAACCATTACATAATAATATTTACTGTAACTGCCCCCCCCCTAACAGTACAACAGGCCCCAGCTTGCCCCCCCTGGTTGAAATGGTTTAGAGCCGCCTCTGGATACAGTGGTTTGTTGTTACCACAGTCCAGCAAGGTTTGCTGTGGTCAAAAGTGTTATGTTTTTAGGCCCAGTCTTTCTCTTAAAAATACAATGAAAGCACAAACCTAGAATTATGTTTTTACACAGGTACCATGAAAGCACAAACCTACAGTAATTTTGTTACCCTGGTACAGTCTCTCTCTTACAGGTGCCGTGAAAGCACAAATCGACACTTCGCAGTCTCTGCTAATAAACACTTCAGATCACTGCTTAATTGAGTGCCATTAGCTCAGATGAGTATAATTACATTACTATTCAACCTTCAAAGTCTGAGTTGGTTATTATGTTTTGTCTGGACAGCCTGTGTTACCCAGGATATTGGTCCCTTTTTATTTGGAAAAAAGTGTTAGTAAGTATCCTCTAAATGTATGTGTGTTTGGGGGTCGTATTTCCTGTTTGTGTGTATTTACAGTAGATTAGCTTTTACGTGTATGTGTGTTTACAGTACCAGTCAAATTTGAGATACGCCACATTTTGAATAGTACTGTACAGTAGGTGGGTACTGTACAATATGTGTCTGGCCGGAGTGTCGGATTCTATAGATGGAGTACCCTGAGAAGCCTGGTGTGCCCATTACCGTATTGACCACAGCAGTGTGCTGTGAACTGAAAGCTGACGCCTGAGGCCTGCCTTACTCCTTGCCCCAGTCAGGAAGTAAGTGGGATGGGCGAAAGTCAGGTGACAGGAAATCCAGAAGGAATAATATTATTTGCGATGCAGATGGAGTGGCCGCAGCTATTGGTGAAGACAACAAACACACACATGTATGAGCATGTGCACATGAAATGGAACGGCGTTCACAGTAATTACATGCTGTTTTGACATTTAAGGACTCACATAAGTTTGTGTGTGCGAGCACATCCGCACACTTTTTTTTTTTGTAAAGTTTGCTGTATAACACACTGCTCTCTGTAACTTGATTTGTGGACGATAGCACGCTGGCAACTGGAAGACATTATCAGATGATACATTTAGGTTTTTTGGCACATTGCACCTCTTTTGCACAGAGTTTTAAAAACCAGTGGGCTAGTTCTAAACCATTGGTATCATATCAAAATTCTTCCACCTTTATAAACCTTTGCTATAATTATTAAAATGTTTCTTGGTTTGTAGAGTGAAACAAATAAATGTCATGGATATCCTTTACCAGAACACCATTTAGTCTCATGGCACAGCTATTAAATGTGTGAGTTCACAGTGGTTGCTTTCTAGTGGTAAGTGAGTGGGTTGGAGTTTTGGGTTGACAGTTAACAGAAGTTTCCAGGATCGGTTTTTCTGCTGTTGGTAAATTGATGTGGCATTTCATGTATTAGATGTGGAATCTCATGATGGATCGTTGTTTAGGAGTCACATTTGTGTGTATAACTATGTTTCCATCATGGATATGACAACATTTTAAACAACAAGCAAATACATTTACAAATACTTTAAATTTTAATTAATTTGAAGTTGGAAGGTATGTTGGTTTGGTCACTAACTTGGACAGTTTAAAATATTCTATTTTAGTTTAAATTAATGAACAATCATGCAAATTACAAACAAATATGTTTATTATGTTTACGTTGGGATAGACATGTACAACAAAGACTTGGTTTTTGATTTTGTGTCTTTAGCCTGAAGACCCTCTTTCAGGGTAAAAAATGTCATAAAAAAAATAAATATATGAAACAAAGAAGATTATGCATCTCTACCAGGGGACAGTTTGATGCACACTGCTCTCGTGCTAATGAACGCACATTTTTTAATTACCATGAATAACATTGTCATCGTCATTTCAAGTTTAAAAAGGATTTATTGGGTTTGCTTAAACGTGAAAACTATTGTTTTGTTATCTCTATGTGTAATGGTTGACATTTCACAAGACAGCTGGGCAATCTCTCCCTGATAACTCTGACTTTTTGGTTGCATTGCCCTTCTTCCAGGCTTTCAGGGGACATTAACCTGTTGGGGTTGAAAGGTTGGAGGTAATCTCACAGGTATTTGGGACTTGAGGTGGATACAATTCTCAATTCTGTGATCGGAACAGTTTCGGAGGCAGGATGTTTTTTTTCCAGTGCCTGTCACTGTTTCTGTCTCAGAGTGACTTTCTGTGTTTTCATGTCTCCCTTCCTCTACTGGGGACGACGGCTTTCCTGGTGGCTGTCTTCCATCTAGGGCTTTAATGGATGGGGCCAGTACAGAGTTGGCCCACCACAGACTTGTGGTGATACTTTTAGTCATTTTGAAAAGCAATGGAAACTCATTTAAATATGATTATGCTTAAACAAATATATAAATTGTATAGAGAAACGTATTCTCTAACTCAAGTTCTGGCATTATGGACATTTTAAAGTTGGTTTTGTGTTGATAGCTGTTATCATTCAGCCTCTAGAGCAGGCTAAACTTTATTGGACTTTAAGAGAAATCAAGAGTCTGTAAGGGTAGCGTTGTGAACAGAGCGTAAAGGTAGATCCAATTGCGCGACTTGAGTGAACAACTCCCGAGAGGATTCCACTGTCTGTTCCTGCTGTTAACGAGGTGGTAGGCAGTGTACTCCTATCGATGAGCCGGGCTCATTTAAGTCCAGGGGTATAGGTGGAGACCTATGTATATATATATATATATACGTAT
>JACXGK010000231.1:0-17933 GCA_016801125.1 Novumbra hubbsi | reverse complement strand
ACCATCAGGCTAGGGTGGAACCCTGACAGAGTCCTGCTTGGCCTTTGGCAATCTTACCTAATCATTATTTGGCAATGGGAGAAATGTATGCTGTGCTTTTGGCAAGTACACCTAATAAACGCACGCTTACACACACAAACTAATGACTGGGGCACCTGCTTATGTCTCACAGGACACTTGCATAAGCCACAGATTGTTCCCTGCCAAGATACAAGGAAAGGGTTTAAGTTTTAGCTGAATGATCTTATTCCAACTTTAGATCAATATTCCTGAAGATAAAACTCATCCTTAGGATGAGATTCACATCAGCCCCAGTTGGTTCAGTGGGTCTCGCTTTAAGGCTAGATATTCACAAAGATCTGATGTGTGTATTCATTAACATGAAAGGAAATGGAGTCTTCCAGCATGGCTAGTTTGTCTAACACCAGAAGCATTGCATACAAGCCATTCATACATGAACAATATAATCAGTATAAATAAATGGAGGGATTTTCAGATCTTCATCCTGGTCGGGCCAGGTCTTCTGTGGGATTCTGTTCAGTTCAAAGAATTATGAGAGCCTGAGCTCCAAACATGTCCTCAGAAGCCAAGGTCAGAAGTTGTGCTTGTTGCAAATGAAAACAGAAAGAAAACATCAGTGATTTGTTACTAGCTGGCAAATCTGTGGAAATAGGAAGAACAAAACACAGAGAGAAAGAGAGAAAAAGATGAGAGCGGTTGCTAATTTTTTGAAATGTAATGAAGGCTGATCAGACTTGATTGTCTGGTTACTGTAACTGACACCAAACAAGCTAGTGTAACAACAGTTACTGTCTAGCTACTAGGTGATGGGAAGGCTTGGTATACCATTTTAACAAGGAGAGTGAAACTACTGGTGTCATTATCTTGTATGTTCTCTGCTCCACTATGTAACTAATGTCTGTGATTAAGTGTTTGAAAGTCATTGGTTAATTATCAAGAAATTATTCATAGTTTCTTTTAGAACTGCAAAAAAGTGTTAAATGTGTGTATGTTTGGTACTATGTGGAACTGGTCATTGAGATAACACTGAGGTATCAACCTATTTAGACTACGAAAATTGTCCGGATGATAATTTCACACACCAAAAGAGTGACTGATCCTTTCAAATTGGTTTAGAACACTGATAATTTTTTTAAAAGAATGGGGTGTAGTGTTTTAGCAATTCAGAAAAACTGTAGAAAACACTATTTATAGAAGAATATTACTCTCTCATCAAAATAGAAGATTAATGTAGGAAAACAAAATATTTTTACTCCGGCACTGCCTCTTGGTCATGTTGAATCCTTCTTTCTCCCCTGTGTTGTCCCCTACCTCTTGCCCTTTCTCCCCTGTGTCTTCCCCTACCTCGTCCCCATTCTCCCCTGTGTCTTCCCCTACCTTTTGCCCTTTCTCCCCTGTGTCTTCCCCTACCTCGTCCCCATTCTCCCCTGTGTCTTCCCCTACCTTTTGCCTTTCTCCCCTGTGTCTTCCCCTACCTCGTCCCCATTCTCCCCTGTGTCGTCCCCTACCTTTTCCCCTTTCTCCCCTGTGTCATCCCCTACCTCATCGCTTTTCTCCCCTGTATCGTCCCCTACCTCTTCCACTTCATCCCCTGTGTCGTCCCCTACCTTTTGCCCTTTCTCCCCTGTGTCTTCCCCTACCTCATCCCCATTCTCCCCTGTATCGTCCCCTACCTTTTGCCCTTTCTCCCCTGTGTCTTCCCCTACCTCGTCCCCATTCTCCCCTGTATCGTCCCCTACCTCTTCTCCTTTCTCCTCTGTCTTCCCTCCCTCTTCCACTTTATTCTCTGTGTCTTCCCCTACCTCTTCCCCTTTCTCATCTGTATTCCCTCCCTCTTCCACTTTCTTCTCTGTGTCTTCCCCTACCTCTTCCCCTTTCTCCTCTGTCTTCCCTCCCTCTTCCACTTTCTTCTCTGTGTCTTCCCCTACCTCTTCCACTTTCTCCCCTGTGTCTTCCCTACCATTTCCACTTTCTCCTCTGTGTCTTCCCTACCTCGTCCCCTTTCTCCCTGAGTCTTCCCCTACCAATTCTCCTTTCTCCCCTGTGTCTTCCCCTACCTCTTCATTATTCCTGTACAATCATGAGTCCTTGTGTCCCTTTTTATACTTTTTGAAAGAACAAAGATAACTAAGTGAACAATTTGGTTAGTTTGATTTGCAGAGGTTAGGTGTTTTGTAATGTATTGGCACTTTTAGTTGTTATTTTCTTGTGTCTCTACTATGGTATCCTAATCTATAGGTTTAAGGAAAATCCTCTCAAATTAAAGATTGTTCTATGTAATTCTATAACAGAACCCATATGATCATTTTAACCTCATTTTAAAAAATAATCTGGGATTGATCTCAATTTACTGCAACATATTAATATTCTACCCATGGAAAGAGATTTTGAATAAAACAGAAAGCGTTTGTATTCATGAAACATTTTACTATGGTAGGAGCACTAATATCTCACATACTCACATTTTAATTATTACTTCTGTCATGTATAAATATATTGACGCCAGAAGAATCATGCTTCAAGTTGATGAGTCTGTCTTGTTTTTCCTCAATGGTGAACCACTTAACAAAACAATACTATAATGACAACCATTTGTGTTATTATATTAGTTACTGAGACAGTTAAATCATACGCTTTGTTCATCAAATTATCTCCAAATTCTCTCTTCAAAGAACAATCTATAATTTACAATATTGTCTTTAATTAATTTTTCATTGATTAAGAACAGAAAGAGCAATGGGTGTGAATACTCTGCTGATCCCTTATATCTTCCATCATGCAGAGCTTCAACTACAGTCAACTTGACATATCATGAGCATTTTGCTACAGTTACACCAAGGATTGCTAGGCTGTGCTCTGGAGAACTGTGAGCTCAGAGGGAGATTTACTTGTCAAGATGAAACTAAATATTATCCAGTGGCATTCATTATTTTCCAGCTCTGCGCAGTATTTTTCGGTTGTTGAGCTGGATTTATTAGGGAGGGTGTTGTAATATTTTCATTGTGTGACAGTGTATTCTGTGTGACAGTGAGAAAGGCGGGGTTAATTAAACTAATCCAAAACAAATAAACATTTGGCAACCCATGAAAGGCTGCGGGAAACGGTCTGAGATTGAACTGACTTTGGTGTCCTAAACCTCAAGCTTTGATGGTTTTGACTTGATTCAGAGACTGAGAACTGAGATTCGATGTCTGCCGGAAAACAGTTAAGCCTTTTTAAAATGTTTCTTTCTTTTTTTTTTTACAAGGATGAGTATGCACACATAAGCCAGCTGTTTAATCAATAATTTCTTTCAACAATTCATGAAATGTAAAAGCACAATTTATTTTCCTTTTCATTGAGAAATCTGGATTAATATAACTGCAATTTTCTTTGATCTGGGATAAAGTAATTACATGGTACAGCCACAGGAAGATAAATCTACTGCGCTGCGCAGGAAGCTAGGGGAAGATGTGTGATGATCAGTGTTAGTTATATCCTTGCAGAGAAGGAACAATAACCCTTGGAGTGTGATTCATTGTCAACTTAGCCTGCCCCCATAATGACAAGGAAAGCCCCACCCTTGACTATGCCCGTGTCTTTGAGAGAGGGAACAAATGGTGAGAGCTTGTGTGTGTGAGAAAAAGATGTGAATGAGCTGCTTCTCACGATATATCATCTAGGTTTAGGATCAATCTTGGAAACCAAAACATTTCTCCCAGGCTTTCTGATCGGCTATTTACTGCGATGGCACACTGTGTAGCGCTACCTAACCGCATTTGCTCCGTGTTCATGATTGGCTAGATTACAGGGCTGCTCTTGCAACAACAGCAAAAACAATTCACCACCCATATATCAACCGACGATATTTATTCACACTGGAATTACGGGAAACCTTCATTTAGGCTGAATTGACCTCTTCACTACTACAATGATGTATTGGTTTTACATTGTCTTCGCAGTGGTTGGTAGTAACCATTGTTATTCCACGTTACATTGTGTTAGGGTTTTGGTTTTCATGTCTTTGCTACAGACGGCACTTCGTGTTGCCATGCGCCACAGATTTGTTTAGTCATGGAAAATATAACTAAAAAGTTTTGGAACAACTATGTATGGGTTTTGAAAAGTGTTTCACACACTGAGCAAGAGGCACTCTCACTATAAATACAGCGCTTCAACCAATATAGATACTCCGACGAGGTTACAGAACAGTAAAAACAGAAGATCAACATGACGGTTACATGGGAATAAATGATGACATGTTATTTCTCTACAGACCTATAACAAACGATGGACTGAGAAGGACATTGCTCATGTTGAGGGTAAATGTTAATCAGATGCATTTTCATTTAGAGTTGCCTGAATATGATAAGACTGTCTGAGGAGGTACAACACGTTTGTCAGAGCCTCACCTCAAAGCCATATATACTGTATGCCGAACTTTAGAGTAGACAGCATCTCCTTTTGTTGTGTGATTTCTTCACATTTTCCGGTGAGAGAGGGCTAGGTAGTACAAAGAGAAGCTACATGCTTCTCAGTGAGGGGGGCTGGAAAACAATAAAACAGATACAGCAAAGTACTTTTCCATTGTATAACCGTCTGGATTTTGTTGCCCGATAATGCCGCCTCAGTTTATGTTGGCTGTGTGTTTATACTTGCTATGATTTTGTTCAATAAAAAAAAAGTCTGTGTATGATTGATTTAACAGATGCTTTTCAATGTTACATCTTGTCAAGGTAGTGTTGTACTTACTTGGTTGTCTTAACTAGGGCCTTGGTTATGGTTTATTTAGTATAGATGGCCAACTAGTTACTTGCCAGGCAACGGTTAGAGTAATAACATTCAACATCATTGGCTTCACCTTGAGTTGGTCATGTCTAGAGGGGATAAAACCAGGTTTGTTCACAGCAAGGGCAGGCATAGATTATGTTCCATATTGCCCCTTTGATGTGTCAACACCTAGAGGGCGAATATGGAGAAATTGTTGATTAGATGATCACATATTCAGTACGCATGTTGAAGCGAGCTGCATTAAGATGCAGGCCTCCCTGATATACGTTCTAGTACT
This sequence comes from Novumbra hubbsi, assembly GCA_016801125.1. Lineage (NCBI taxonomy): Eukaryota > Metazoa > Chordata > Actinopteri > Esociformes > Umbridae > Novumbra > Novumbra hubbsi. The sequence continues at coordinate 12,865 of JACXGK010000231.1, read as the reverse complement.
TGTTCAATACCTCCTATGCTGCAAATCTCAAATGTCTTGGAAACAAACATGTGCTGTGATCATCAATAGCACACATATTCATATGTTTTAACTATCCCTATTTACTCTTATTCTTAAACATTTTCAATTATACACATTGGTCACCTGTTATACACCTTGGTCTTCTGTTATAAACCTTGGTCTTCTGTAATACACCTTGGTCTTCTTTTATAAACCTTGGTCTTCTGTTATACACCTTGGTCTTCTGTTATAAACCTTGGTATTCTGTTATACACCTTGGTCTTCTGTTATAAACCTTGGTCTTCTGTTATACACCTTGGTCTTCTGTTATAAACCTTGGTCTTCTGTTATACATCTTGGTCTTCTGTTATAAACCTTGGTCTTCTGTTATACACCTTGGTCTTCTGTTATACACCTTGGTCTTCTGTTATACACCTTGGCCTCCTGTTATACACCTTGATCTTCTGTTATACACCTTGGTCTTCTGTTATACACCTTGGTCTTCTTTTATAAACCTTGGTCTTCTCTTATACACCTTGGTCTTCTCTTATACACCTTGGTCTTCTGATTTAACCCTCAGTCTTCAGTTATACACCTTGGTCTTCTGTTATCAAGCGGAAACGCGTTTGGATGTGGTCATTCTTTGATACTCATCTCTAGTTTATCCCTCAACTTTGTGGCCCAACGTTTTGATTATCAGTAGATGGTCCCAAAATTTCTATGAACTCAGAGACATTCATTTTTTGCCTACTCTTTTATAGTACCGACTCCAGTTTGTGAATTCTATTTAAAACAAATAAGTAGAATCAATTGAGCTTTTAACTCTGTTTCTACTTACTAAACAAAAATAAGTTTATTGTATGTTATTTTTATGAAGTTGCAGCTACTGTAGCCACATTTGAATGTTTTTGCATTATCATTGCTAGGGTAACAATTGGCTGATCCTCCTGGCTAACTACATTCTTCCATACAGGGACTGTGTGAAATGTGAAGCTCTAGACACACGATGCTGCAAGAACATGATATTTATCAAAAATCCAATTTAACATATATTGATGTCAATATTGATTTCACATTTTGGGGCTTTTATCAATAGAAAGACCCATGTATGGAATACTGAGTATCGTCAGGTATGCAATAGTACATACAGATCCTCTGCACCTGCCAGGCATATTGGAAGATAGAAATTGGACGATTGCGGCATTACCTTTGTTCCCACACGACAGCCCCTTCTCGGTGGGGACAGGTGGCTCTGAGCATACATGTTACATTGTTATCAGTAAGATCTCTTGTCTACTGAGAAATGTTCTGTTACCAATCTTACTACATTTCCTTGGACGCCAGTGCATGGCAACTAGATAATGATCTCGAACAAAACAAAAGAAAACAAGCAGGCACACTGAGAGTGACTCATGGCTCAACTTTGCTGGTGTGTGCGTTCGTATGTGTGTGTTTGTGATAGCGTGCACATATGCGAGTACAGCTTTGACCACAGTCAAGCCTTGACATTTCTCATACCTTCTACCTATGTTCAGACAGGAAACACCACCTCTTTTTTTCCCCCTGAATGTCAACAACCTCTATGACACTCAACTGACGAAATCAAAGCCTTCCATATTGTTTTTGCTCATCTGTTACTTTTATTCGTATTTGTTTTGTATGCAAAGCGAATAACATGCAAGTAAAATAGAAATGCCATAAAATATACCAACAACTATGCTCTCAATATTTGCTCACTAGAGCGGGGTCCCCCATCAGTGGGTGCTCCTGGCAAGCTGTTGACAGAGAGAAGGCCCCCACCCCTCATCCCCAAGGGATGTTCCAAGGGCAGGGAGCCTCATTCATGCCTAGGAGACCACATGGAGTTAGGAGCACCCACAACCATCAGGACCAACGCGACCATCATACTGCACAACCACACATTTAACAAACAGAAACACACAAACCAAATTAATTGAACTGTTTTGAAACAAAATAACATAATAATTCGTAAGAATTGATGATATCCCAACCACCCTCACCCCAGATCAGAGGATTTAAAGGAAAACAAGAAAGAATTGCATAAATGTAACAGTATGTATGTATTATTTATGTATTCTACATTTCATTTCACCGCTCCAATATTCATAGATCACCCCATTTTTCCCAGGATGTTAGCAATTTACTGTTTTTCTGTTTGAAATCAATTACATTTTACTGTGATATTTTTTTTAATCATTTTCAAACTTTCTGTTTGCAACCTCTTTGCAGAGACTGCACTAATATAAATATTTCACAAATAATAAATGTAGTTTTTGCTATTATTCAAACAATATGATGTGTAGGTTCATCATGTGATGACATTTTTGTTTCTGTTTCTGGGTGGCAAATCCTGCACAATGCTGATTAGTCAATGCCCCATATCTTGAACATTATATTTGTAGCAAAAGGATACAGATTAGCTCAAATTTAAATGTATTGATGTAATTGGTTTTAGAACGTCAACAATCTTTTCCCAACTATCTTGAATTTGATCAGGCATAGCTGTCAAAATTATTGGGATGAAATTTAACTGGTAAATTTCTGATTTGTTCTGCTCCTTACAGCTGTTTTTAGATGCCAGCAGACAGCTTAATTTCTCTCTCCCTTAAGCGCTTTACTCTACTACTTTTGTGGGAGATCAGCAATGACATAGATGTTATTTTAGCAAAGATCTCCATTAACCTCTTTTCATTGCTTGTGTTATATCATACCAATACAATTTGATTATATTTTATTTCTTATTTTAAATACAATTTATATTATCTTAAATAATAAAAGCATTTATTGGAATTGTTACCAATTATGTAAATCTTAGTTGCCATTTCAAATAATGGTAATTGTTTTGACAGGCGGTAGGGATTTTTATAACAGCAATATATATAGAATGTTAAAGACATTTTATATTTAGTATGAAAATTAAAGAAATATTAATTCGTCATCGTTCACATAGGGACAATAAATATATGAAATGTAAGAAATTATTGTTGATCATTTTAAATTTGGTAACATATAGATCGAAATCTAAAACCTAAATGATTCCCACTTAATATTAAAGCACTAATCAAGAAGATTTCAACCAGAAGGTTAGTAGTAAAACTGTCTACTAGGGGACACAAGTACATCTTGCCCTGCACAGTGAAACACATTGCTGAATAGGCAAAGAAGAATCAAAGTGAACCGGTTGGAGAGTTACAGGACTTGTTTGCAAATAAGGAGCTGGATCATTCATTGGATTTGCTTCCACTGGTGGGGCGTTGTCTTAAAACACAGCATCATGAACATATATATTTTGTACATTTATAAATTGTACATTTATTTATTGGGAATTGTGAGATTTTAGTAGATTTCTTTTGAGCAGTACTGAAGTACAGTGTATTGCATGTTGGAAAATCACAATATAGCGCTTTATTTGTTCTATTGTCTTTATTGCTCATCTTTATTAAGGGTGACAATAATAGCATTTTGTAGTATTAATCCCACCGTAATTACTAACAACATTACAATTACGTGTCAGGGCAGAGCAGCTAATGTCAAGAAGATCATGAAAGGAAAAGGGAATCTCTTAACAAATAATTATTGTATCTTGTGTCATCTAATCTCCAAATAACATGTCCAGTCTTTATAATGATACTAAGATGAGAGGAGTGGAGACACTGTAAACAGTTAGCATTTTCAATCCCCTATAGTATTTCCCAGGCAGACGATCTTTGGAGAGGTGTCGTTTGAGCAGGATGGTGAGGAAAGGGATATGATTTATACAACCATAACCAGAATCTGGGTTGCCGACATCCATTCAGCGGTGAATGGAAAAGCAGCAGCATACATCAGGCTTCAGTGAAGTTGTTGACTCATGAGAGGCTTGATTGAATGGGAGGGTTTTGGACCTCACTTGAACTGCTATTACGAAAAGGATTACATCATGTTTTATCCATCCATGTGTTTTAAATTACGGCGTCTGTTTACAATTTCTTTATTTACTTTGTAGATGTGGACCCTCGGTTGATTTGCATTTTTTGTTGTGCTTGTCGTCTTTGGAAACATGATTGGCAGTTGTGATGGCTTTTTGAAGTGTGCGTTGGTTTTGCTTTGAAGCACGGGGATGAAAGGAGCATCCAGATATTACTTGAGGATATAAAAAATAAATGTGGCTACATCTACAAGTGAGAGTTAGGTGACAAATCTAAAGTTGCTGTTAAAATGAGATTCAAGACACAAAGATGTTGAGAATACAAAATACATTTTTGAGAAATAAGTTCTAAGGAAATACCTTAACTTTCATTGATTAAACCCATCTGTATTGAAAAATGAATAATCTTGTGTTTATTAGTGAAACCAATTTGTTTAAAATATTAGTAAATATATGCATATTTTCTAATTGTTCAGACAGTACAGAAAATGCTTAAAACAGAAACCTCATGTTTGCCTAAAATGTTCTTTTAGAATATGTAAACAAACACTTCTATTGTCATATGCGAGGGTTAGTTTTGTGCTTTTCTCGAAAAACAAGGAGTCTCAGAACATTGCTTAGACTGTCACCTACTGGCCAAAACAGTTTAAAGCATCTCTCTTCAGCTCAAAACATTCCCCTTCAGCTCAAAGCATTCTCTTCAGCTCAATGCATCTCCCTGCGATCATTACTTGAAAATACATTGTACGGGTAAATATTCTATGTGTTGATAACTATCTTTTAGCTAAGTAACGTGACAAAAATTAAGAACGCCTTTACCGAAGACCCAGTCAAACTATTGTCCTTTCTGTAGCCATATATATGAGATTACATTAAGTGGGGGGCAACCCCACTTAGCTAGGTCCATTAGCAACAAGTCAATAACATGATTGGCTATTAAAATATCATTCCAAAGAGCATGGGTCAGTCAGAAGTGACAGTGGGGAAAGGTTCACCACTCACCATGGCCTGGGTGATGTGAACATCATTATTAAAGCTGAAAAATATATACGTATATGTCTTTTTCAGGACAGTCCTTGCATATTTCAGCAAGACAGCGCCAAACCACATTCTGCATGTTTCACAACAACATGGCGTCATAAAAGAGTCCAGGTGCTAAACTGGCCTGCTTGCAGTCCAGTCCTGTCCCCATTTGAAAACATATTTCCGAATTATGAAACAAAAAATACACCAACGAAGACCCCCAACTGGTGAGCAACTGCAATGTTATATCAAACAAGAATGGGAAAACATTCTCTTTCAAAACTACAGCAATCGGTCTCCTCAGCTCCCAGACGCTTACAGAGTGTTGTTAATAGAAGAGGTGATGCAACACGGTGGTAAACACGCCCCTGTCCCAACACAGTGGTAACACGCCTCTGTCCCAACACAGTGGTAAACACGCCTCTGTCCCAACACAGTGGTAAACATGCCCCTGTCCCAACACAGTGGTAAACATGCCCCTGTCCCAACACAGTGGTAAACACGCCCCTTCCCAACTTTGTTTTAAACGTGTTGCTGATATCAAATTTACACTAGCCATGTTTTTTTCCCCCAAAACAAGAACATTTAAAAATGTGTTATGTTGTCTACACTATTTCAATAAAATATGTGGATATATTATTTGTACATCATTGCCCTGTTTTTATTAGCATATTTGCAGCATATTTTTCGGAAATGTGGTTGTACAAGACATACTCCGACTAAGGGCTGTAGTGAGACATTTGCCTGTTGCATGTCCACAACAACAGCCCATAGCCATAACAAATCAGCCTTCAACCAACACTATAACTGAGGGGAGTGAATAAAAAGTAAATGTGATATTGCATAATGATTGGCCTACACTGCAAGGGCTTTCACATTATGTATATGTTGCAAATCTTTTTAAAATAACATTTTCTATTATTCACTTAAATTGCATCAAAATTGCATTACATTTCAAATTATATTAGTACTTTCCACCATGCAGATGCATAGCATGATCCCACCAAAATTTTATTGTTATTAGACAGCCAGGAAATGCTTGGGAGGCAGCCAGAAGGCAACACCACAGAGGTCGACTGTTGTGAGAGCTCAATGTCATATCCTGGTTCATCTGTGCACCACACCGATGAGACATTCCTTCCAATAGATGCGAAAAGCTGATCCTAGATCGGTTGTTGCGGCGGGTTTTAAACAGTTTAAAACTGTCAAAACCTAACGGTATGCGGAAATTATTCACGATAGCGCATGCGCAACGGAGATAACGCAAGAAGCGTGTCTCTTTACTCACGCCTTGTCTGCGTGACTTCTAGCTTGTCTGACGCTGCCTCCTTTCACCCCTCCCTTTGTCCAGTTGACAGGATCCTTCTTAGGCAGGATTGGAAACCACTGACGGTATGTTAAAATATTGTACTGTCACTTTTGAAGCATAGTTGTATCCCTGTTGTTATCAGTATTGGTACGTGGGTTGAGTAGGATGAGACGGTACGAGCATCGGGTTACAAGTTGCTAGAGTCCAGGGGACGAGATGCAGATCGGGATGCAGCAGTTAGCCTGATTGCTAAGGTTAGCTAGTTTGCAATGTGAACAAGGCCTCGGTTATCCAGTTGCGTGCGGTCAATGGTCAGCTACTACCGTGACACGGAATGAGTTCATGTCTAAAATGTTAATACAACCATGTTAGTTTTAGAAGCGACTTAATAACAAATTTGCTTGTCCCGCTGTTCACTTTGTTGGTTAATTCCAGCAGATGGTTTGCTAGCTAGGTAACGAATTACAAGCCATTGATGCCCTTCTAGGCTCTACCAGTACCACCTTGTTTAATAACCACTAGTCTGAGCATCATCTAGTTGAATTGAACTGAGTTGCGGAACATGTACTGGCCTTCTCTAGTGGAGTAGTATGTGTGGTTAGTAAAACCATCTGCTTGACATTGATGTAATGTGGCTATGCTAACGTTTTCCTGCTCCGCATAATCTCTGACCTCAAGGTTATTGGTTTTCCCTTGATAATGTAATTACGATATTTTTCTTTAAGAATTTAAACATCTTAGTATGGTATTACAGTATAAAATAACCGGTAACGCAATAGTTTTGATTTGGTGCAGTGTAGTATTTTGTAGTTATCTCCACCATAACCAGGATATTTTGTGTATTATTTCTTAAAGACACTTTTTTGAAGCCGGCAATACGGTAGTTCGTAAACTTCTTTGCCGGGATCGGCCGTAGTTTAAAAAAAAATTATATTCACATATTCATAGTCTATTTCACAAGTTCAATTAAGCGGACAGGCTCTGGAATTGGCTAAATTGTTCAGCCTATACAGTGGAGCCACTGGAACCGCAAGGCCCCATGGTCCTAACACTCCAACCAATTAGACTCCGAAAGGAGTACGTGTGTTCTTGCACTGCGTGTTCAGGCTTAGTTTGTTTGTGTGTGTTGTGTTTGGAGTGACAGACTCTTGTCACTTCCTGTGATGTCCCACTGGTCCTCGTCCGCGTATTTTGTGCTGGTTGTGTGATATTGTTTTAGTATTACCAGACCATGCTTTTACTTTAGGAAGTGCAGTAATTATTAAGAATTGACTGTCCATTGAATAGTATTTGAAGAATAGGTTTGTGACTAGGCTATGTTGAATGTGCTGAATAAAAAAGTAAAAAAAGAAAAAGGATACTCTATTTGATATTAGTGTCTACTGTGTTTGATAATTTGCACTGTGCACGTGGGTTGAGTGAAAGTACAATACAATTCAAGAGTTATTAATAATCTGCATTTTGGTTTTGTGGGGTTAGGGCTGATGGAGGTCTGCACAAGGCAGGTTCTCTTGTTACTCAACATTAAATGTTTTGCCTTCACCGTCTCGTTGCACATTTGGTGTTAAGGTTTTTTAATGTATATATATAAAGTGCATCTAATCTCCATTTCAGAAGTCACTAAATTGATTAACAAATAACTAACCCAAACCCCATTTTAATGTGACTGTCAGTCCAGTTGATCAGGTTAGTCAGATGTTGTGAAACCTCTCACCTGGCAAGACTAGTGTTATTTTTCTGACGACTCTGGGTAAGATGTTTAGTTGGTGCATGCCTGCCTGTAGGTGCCTGCACCATCCACCCATGACCTCCACCCCCCTCGCTACACTTCTCCACCCCCTTCAGCGGGGCTCAACACTCGGCTAATTCCCCACGAGAGTCATTGTCAGTGCTCTCTCGCTGAGGTTTGTGCTTAGCAGTGGCCTAACGCGAGGCCCTCTCTCCTCTTATTCACAGATAATGGCTGTTCCTCCTACCTATGTTGACCTTGGCAAGTCCGCCAAGGACGTCTTCACCAAGGGATACGGTGAGCGATGAGCCGTACCAACACTCACTGTACTAAAACCCTCCCTCTGCTTAACCTTTGCTGTGGTCCTGCAGAGAGCCCGGAGCTGACTGGAGCCCCGTGTTATTTCTGTGTTGGTGCAGCCTCAGATATGGGCTGCCTGTCCTTGGACTGTTTGTTGAGTAGAGGCTGCACAGCGGCAGTAAGGCCCGGGCTTTGCTTTGGGATTTCCCAATCAAAACGGGCTTGAATTGCACTGGGGTTTGTCATTGCACTTCCCCAGGGGAGGTTGGGACCAACCGGCCCCCCTTGGGAAGGAACCGTTCTGATTGGACAGTCTACACTCTCGAATCAACAGCAGATCCGTATATTCGCTCACTCATCTTTGAATGTAATGTGGTAGTTCTAATAGATGTGCTATTGGCTAGAAGGATTTTTATTTGACTGACAATTTGGCTCATGTCAAAGTCAATCAGATCCTGACGCTTGCTTACGCTTTTCCTGCTCTTAACACATCAACTTTGAGGACAACATGTTCACTTGCTGCCTAATACATCCCACCCACTGACAGGTGCCATGATAACGAGATTGTCAGTGTTATTCATTTCACCTGTCAGTGGTCATAATGTTATGGCTGATCGGTGTGTATTATCAGTGTTATTCACTTCATCTGTCAGTGGTCATAATATTATGGCTGATCGGTGTGTATTATCAGTATTATTACTTTTTTATTCTAAAATATGAAGTTTTCCCGACGGCCCTGTTGGAAAAACATATTTTTCATAGTGTTAGCCCTAACCCTTCCTCGTGGGGTTAGCCCAAACCCTTCCTCGTGGGGTTAGCCCTAACCCTTCCTCGTGGGGTTAGCCCTAACCCTTCCTCGTGGGGTTAGCCCTAACCCTTCCTCGTGGGGTTAGCCCTAACCCTTCCTCGTGGGGTTAGCCCTAACCCTTCCTCGTGGGGTTAGCCCTAACCCTTCCTCGTGGACACTCGCTAATCCATCCTGCTAGCTTTCATTCTCCTTTTCCAAACAAAGTAACCTGAATGGAGAAGTCTTCTAAGGCCCAGGTTGCACTGCAGTGTAAAGGGTTTTTGTTTTTTTTGGCCTTGACTGCCACTAGCTCATAAGTAGCTTGGAATCCTCAATGAAAATGCAAACTGGCCCGTGTCTCTGAGGGACTTTGAATGTGAGAGAATGCGGAACTACTGTCAATAAGAAAAACATTCAAAGTGCATTTTGTGTTCCAATACATTGTAATTACAAGAGGTTGGTTACATATTCTTCAATACCTTTCAGGTTTTGGTCTAATCAAGCTTGACTTGAAAACAAAGTCAGCGAATGGACTGGTAAGTTCCACTGCTGAGTCTGTCTGTTTACCCCTTCGAGGCAGGTGGCACTTGGCCTATTACCATCCAAATTCTCACTAATAGTATTTGATCGCCACTGACCTCGGCTTTCACCCCAATCCCAGGAGTTCACCAGTACGGGCTCTGCCAACACGGAGACCAGCAAAGTCGCTGGCACCCTGGAGACCAAGTACAAGTGGGCAGAACACGGCTTGACCTTCACTGAGAAGTGGAACACCGACAACACCTTGGGAACCGAGATCACTGTGGAGGACCAGGTCAGGAGCTACTGATCATAGCGCAAAGTACCCTTGCATTGTCTTGTTCACTCAGACAACAGCTGTTGAAAGGGTTCTGTAAATTGTCAGATAGAGAAAACATAAACATCTTGGAGATACAATTTAATCTGAAGAAATAATTAATAACAAGTAATAATTTACTTGGCTAGAATGAGTCAGTTGGCTTGCGGTCTCTGTCCTGCTCTAAGCTGTTGCTGATAACACGTAACTAACAATTTTCCCTACCCATTTTCTTTCCCACATTCCTGGCAGTTAATATTTAGGTGCCTTGTTGCCAACAGAATGCATGTTGCAAAATGCTTTTATTCTGTAATGGCTTTCTATACGTCACGCGTTGGTTAATGGAGCAATGCTGTTGACCCGTCCTACTGTTTCTCCTAACACATCCATTAAACCTTTTAAGATGACTACTCTCACCATGGCCTCATGGTCATAACCATGAGCAGTCTTTTTCTTTCTTGAGCGAATGAGTCAGGAAGGATTCCTGTATCTTTACTAAGTGGAGTTATTGATGCACTGTGGAAGGTTTATTTAATAACTTAACTACATTCCATGGGACATTTAGGTGAAATCAGTTAAGAAGGGAGCTTTTGTCTTCCTACTGACTGGGGGTATTGATACTATATAAAGCCTTATCAAGAACTTTACTCTGCTAACGAAATATTTATTTCCTGCTTTTTATTTAATCAGTTACCCAGCCAACAATAGGTGCCCTCCTATATGTGAAGCATGTAAAACCTCCCTGGTCTCTCCATGTGCTTGAAAAGCACTTAATAATAGTAGTCAATATTTCTTTTCTAAATTATATTAAAAAAAAAGTCATAATGGAATATTGTGTGTTAGAACATACATTGTGTCAGTAATCTATGTTCTATTCAGACTTTAACACAAGTTTAAAAAGTCAAGGTGAATACTTGATCCTATAGTGTATACCTAACTGGTAGAATTATGTTAATGGTTAGTTCGTTGCATCAATTTTGTTGCAACTCTGCAACCAGGAGTTCCACAGATACACTGCTTACCGTTGGTTTTTAGCTGGTGCATATTTGAATTGGACCCTTTTAGGCACCACCTCTGACATAAAAAATTAGCAGTGGCGTGAGATTACAGTAGATCCTTTACTTGTTTACAGTAACAATATTGACTGATTTTGTGTTTACCCTCAAACATCAAGTTTGTTGATGTGTGCCCATTCAAAGATGACAATTTCACTAGCAGGTTAGCTAATAGCCATGTGGTAAACTTAACAGTGATGAAACACTGATCATAGCTTTGTTGAAATACAAATGCATTTCATTTTGAATAATTCATGCTTTCTTAACCTTTCCATCGCTATCTGTCAATCCCTCTCTCTTCTCAGTTGGCCAAAGGGCTTAAACTGACGTTTGATTCCTCCTTCTCGCCAAACACCGGGTAAGAAATGGCCGTTGAGTTAATTCCATGACAATGGCGTTTGTTTAATGTGCGCAACTAGACACAAATCACACCATAATTCCTGCTCGTTATAGGCAACTCCATGTGCCGTGCTGTTGCCTTAGACACTGAGTAACATGTCCTTCTGCCCCCCCCCCGCCTCAGCAAGAAGAGTGGGAAGATCAAGACGGGATACAAGAGGGAGCACATCAACCTGGGCTGTGACGTGGACTACGACATCAACGGGACGGCCGTGCACGGTGTGGCCGTGGCGGGCTACGATGGCTGGCTGGCCGGCTACCAGGTGACCTTTGAGGCCGGCAAGAACAGGGTCACGCAGAGCAACTTCGCTGTGGGTTACAAGACGGACGAGTTCCAGCTCCACACGAATGTGTAAGTGGGCGAAGTGTACCAATTGACCTGTGTCGTTCCATTAGGGTTCAACACACATTTTTCTTGAGGCCTTGGAAAGGAACACCTGGCTTTTTAACTGACCGCAACGCCCTTAATGACTAGAATCAGGTGTGTTTGTCTGGGGCAACAACAAATTATTGTTAGTCTGTTGGGAAACACAGATTTACATTTCAGGAAGTGGGTGGACACTTATCTAGAGTAGCTTACAGAACATTTCTCTTAAGACGGCTAGATGGAACAGCCCTATATCACTATGATGGACGGTGAGTACATAGAACTCTGGTGGGACAACCATATACTGTACCGTTATAATATACAGCCATTACGGGTCAGCACTACCACAACCACTAGGACATGTTGTGTCCAGCTCTGACCTTGTCTAGACATCACTGTTTTAAGTACAAGCTGTCTGTCTGGCTCCCCTCGGATGCAGACTGGAAGTTATTTTAGTGCCAGTGCATCCTACGGTGATAGGATTTGTCCAAGGGCTTTGTTGGAAGATGAAGGAAGTTCGAAAGGACTGTATAGTAAGCTGGCCTCCTGCTTAGCTAGCCTCCTGCTTTGACCCAGTCTCCCAGTCAAGATCCCATGTTTTGACGAAGTCAATTAGCACTGAGAAATTGCTCTTTAATCCATTGACCGTCTTTTTATAGGTCTGGAAACGTAAAGGTTTTGATCTTCTAAATACATTTCCGTTGATTTTGTGTAGTTGTAACAGTTCATGCTTGATTTTATTAGTCAACATTTAATATTCTGTAAACAGTAGGAAAAAAAGTAAATGGTATATTTATGGTCAAGACGATAGTATAGTTTGAATATGGAAAGGGATTTAGTTGTTCACTTCTACCTGCATAGATGTTAGCTGTTACAGCCCTGGTATCTCCTGTTCCTATACTAACCCTGATTTGCCCTCCCAATGACAGAAATGATGGCACTGAGTTCGGGGGCTCCATCTACCAGAAAGTGAACGACCAGCTAGAGACCGCGGTCAACCTGGCCTGGACTGCCGGCAACAGCAACACACGCTTTGGCATTGCGGCAAAGTACCAGATTGATGCGGACGCAGCCTTCTCGGTGAGGGGTTGCTAGCTAGGCCTTGTTAAGAGATCCCTTGAAGGGTTGTTGTG
>JACXGK010000230.1:97459-135581 GCA_016801125.1 Novumbra hubbsi | reverse complement strand
GGGGGGGGTGGTAGACAGTGATCAGAGGTGCTAATGTGCTGATGGAGATTAGCTCACAGTGGTAGAGGATATGGTAAAACGGCATGGAACATTTATCTTATCCTATCCTGATCTAGGTATTATGGGCCTGTTTCCCGGACACACATCGATCCTAGTCCTGGGCTAAAAAGCAGAATCTCCATTAAAATAGTCTGTCAGGTGGCCTGGGGGGGGGGGGGGGGCAATGGCTGCTGCCTCCTGTGCCCATCTACTACTGACAGCCCCCCTTCTACATTAACCTAGTGTCCCAGTCAAGCCTAAAAACCTGATGAATAAATCCATTAGCCCAGGAATATGATTATACAGATCAATGTAGGTCACTTTACTCCACAGACAACATAAAAGGGATAGACTGTAGGTTCGTTCACCCTCACTGCCTCACACCGACTCTGTTTACGGGTTACGTCTGAATCCTTAAGATAGGTGTTGCTTTCTGTTCTCCCATCGCACAAGGAGAGTTTGCTCCGTTTTTATTCTCCGGTTGTGAGGTTCACCTGGAGTGTGTGTGAGGACCTCGGTCCTCCCTGGATCTGACGTGCAGTAGATTCAGTTAGCTCCAGTAGGTCACCCCCTCCCCGGCCTCCGTCCACCTTTCCCTGCAGCAAACCTGTCAGACTAAGCCCATGCAGCCAGTCCCTGCTGTGCTCATACAGGGGGCCTCTGGTGCTCCGGAGCCAGTTGAGGGCCAGCGAAGGGCCAGGCAGGTCACTGAGGCTAGCTCAAACTAACGACGGAAGAAAAGCCATTGTGTCCAGTCCACCGGAGCTGAAGGCCCATTGTTCTGCCAACACTCTGACAGCCTGTGATTTAGGACCGAGGTGGTGCAAGATGGGGGCGCTGGAGGTGTGCTGAGGGGGGTGGGGGTCAGAGAAAAGCACCCCCCCCCACCCCCCCACCATTCTGCCAGAGGTGGCAGAATGAATCATGACTGACCCAGTCCCATCCCGGACCCAGTGCAAACCCACCCCCCCCCCCCACCCCCACCAATCCCCACACAGACAAACCTCCTCACGGCACAAACATGACAAATAACTGTTTATTTACTTAAAAAAATACATGGAGAAAAGACCAAAGGGGTGATGAAAAACTGTGTAAAATCAATAGAGAGCTAGCGATGCTAACCCCTAGTGGTGGCGGTGGTTTTGAGGGAGGCCCGGGGCCAGGGGAAGCTCTGCTGGGTGGATGGGCAGTAATAAGGAGGATGCAGGTGGCTGCACAGTGCCAAGCCAGGTCTCAGGGAAGGAGCGGGAACATCTCAGGAAACAAATGGGCTATAAAACAGTCCCATGACAAACAGAGGCAAATAATGAATGAGCATCGCCACTTCAACTTGCGCTGGGACAATTTAAAAAATTGAAAGTTTTACTGTTCTTTTGCGACACATGGTGGGTGAAACTACATAGACAACACTACTATCTAACATTTTGTGTTGCAGGTATATTTTGAATGTTCAATTGACATCACATTTTCACCAGATGTAGGTAACAACACAAGTAATCCACTCATACAAGAAACCAAAACATATATGTTCAGAAATTAAGATTAAGTCATGTGTAATAATGTGAAATGACACAGGGAAAAAGTATTGAACACATGAAGAAATGGAGGTGCAAAAAGGCATGGAAAGAAGACAACAGCTGAAAACTATCAGTAATGAAAAAGTAATCCAGCCCCTTGTCAGTGCAAATTAATATCAGCTGGTTCAGTCACAACTGATGGCCTACAAAAAGGTCTCATTGCCAAGGTGTCACACAAGACACATCTCATGATGGGTAAAAGCAAAGAGCTGTCTCGAGACCCTTGCAACCTAACTGTTGCAAAATGTAACGATGGCATTGATAAGCTTCTGAATGTTCCAGTGAGCACTGTTGGGGCCATAATACAGAAATAGAAAGACAATCATTTCACCATGAACTTACTCCGACCAGGTGCTCCTCGCAGGTTTTCTGACAGAGGAGTGAAAAGTATAATCAGAAGAGCCGAGGACCACTTGTGGAGAGCTTCAAAAAGAGCTGGAATTAGCAGGTGCTGTTGCCTCAAAGAAAACAGTAAGTAATGCACTCCGACGCCATAGCCTGTATGCACGTTCACCACGCAAGACTCCATTGCTGGGAAAAAAGCATGTTGATGCTTGTTTAAAGTTTGCTGCACAACATTTGTAAAAGCCAGAGCAATACTGGGAGAATATAGTGTGGTCAGATGAGAACCAAATTTAACTGTTTGGATGCCATAATACACACCATGTTTGGAGGACAAATGGCACTGCACATCACCTTAAAAACACCATACCAACAGTGAAGTTTGGAGGTGGGAACATCATGGTGTGGGGCTGCATTCAGCAAATGGTACTAGCAAACGTCACATAATTGAAGGAAGAATGAATGGGCAAATTTACTGAGACATCCTTGACACAAATCTGCTGCCATCTACCAGGATGATGAAGATAAAACAAGGGTGGACATTTCAGCAAGACAATGATCCCAAACACCCCATCAAGGAAACTCTCAAATGGTTTCAAAGAAAGAAAATAAATCTACTAGAATGGCCCAGCCAATCACCTGACTTGAATCCCATTGAAAATCTATGGAAAGAACTGAAGATCAAGATTCATAGAAAAGGCCCACGGAACCTTCAAGATTTGAAGACTGTTTGTGTGGAAGAATGGGCCAAAATCACACCAGAGCAATGCATGTGACTAGTTTATCCATGCAGGAGGCGTTTTAAAGTTGTCATTACCAAAGGCTTATGTATAAAGTATTAAATAAATATCAGTAAGCATGTTCAATACTTTTTCCCTTTGTCATTTCACATTATTACACAACTTGATTTCTGTCTTGGTTTCTTTGTATGTATGGATTACTTGGGTTGTTACCAACATCTGGTGGGAATTTCATGTAAATAGCACCTTTGGAAATATATTTAGTGAGAAAAATTGGGACGTGTTCAATACTTATTTCATCTGCTGTAAAGGGTTAAATAGTCACGAGTCCAGGATTAGTGCACTGGGCAGCATCATTCTTTTTATGCAACCCTGTTTCCCAAAAAGTTGGGACGCTGTGTAAAATGCAAATGAAAACAGAGTGCAATAATGTGCAAATCATGAATACCTATTTTTTATTAAATTAAACTGTACCAAAACAACATATCAAATTTGGAAATTGAGAAATGTCTTTTTTTTAAATGCCCTTACTAAATCTGATGCCATCAAAGCATGTAAAAAAAAGTTGGGACAGGGGCATGTTTACCATTGTGTTGTATTACCTCTTCTTTTAACAACACGTAAGTGTTTGGCATTTGCTATTGTTTTGAAAGTGAAAGGTTTTCCCGTTTTTGCCTGCCATACAATCTCAGCTGCTCAACATTTTGGGGTCTCTTTCGACGTAAATTTCATAATGTGTCAAATGTTTTTAATGGGTGACCGGTCTGGACTGCAGTCATTGTCTGGCTGAAATTAGCAAGGCCTTCCCTGAAAAATACGGCATCTGGGTGGCACCACATGTTGCTACATCTTTACCATGAGGGCCAAACATTCTGGAGGGCATTGCACTCTCATTTCACTTTTACAGACGCTGGATAAAGTCACTCATAATACTGTATATGTATGAGAAATGCATTCTGCCAAAAAACAAAACTGTAGAAGATTTCATGATAGTTCGGAAAACACCCCTACCCCCTAAATAAATATTTGTTTACAAGAACATTTAGACATATACTCCTATATATTATAATAAGGAACATAGTTTAACTTTAGTCAGGTCAAAGTTTCTATTGAATCGCCCTACGACAACCAGTGAGACGGAGACAGATATTTTGTGACACTGCTCTTGTCACGTCCAGTAGATATCAGACAAGTCCGCCTTCTCTGAAGGGACGTTGGCAATTCAACAAGCCAGTACACCAAAAACAGGAACTCCATTAGCAGGCCCTCAAAGCTTCTGTCATACCTGTGCATCCACAACCAATCTCCATTCCCGGACCGGCAGGGTAAGCCACACAGTTCTGGCCAAGAATGAAAGTGCTGGAAAATGGGAGTCATTCAAAGGCATTTTCTGCCCAAGAGCCGTCGCCCTCCTTCCATGTAGTCCCCACCCCCACACACCCACTCCCACCCCGGTCTTGCTGAAGACAAATGGGTCCAGGGCCATGACAGAGTGCCTGGTCTACAAATCACCACCATCGGCCGCTCTGCTCGTCCAGCCCCAAACACCCCGCCTCCTCTACTGACTACTCTAGTGCGGATGCCTCCCCCTCTCCTCCCCTCTCCTCCCCTCTCCAGGCCTCGGCCCCTCTGTCCATTAGTCATGTGCACGCGGGCAGCAGCAGCCGGCAGCAGTAATTAGACAAGGACAAATCGCTGGCCGCGGACACGGACGGGTCCGGCCGCTAAATAAGGCCCCGTTACCATACCGACCGGTGGACGGAGGAGGAAGAGAGGACTGGGATGGGTGGTGCACGGGGGCATCGGGGGGGGGGGGTAAGAAGGTGGGAGGGAGTCGGGGTGAAGGCTGAAAGGTACTGTCCAGGTGCCACGCTACACTGTTTGCCCCGACAACTCAAACTGAATTATTAATACTTCCGTCTGACATGCGACGAGACCCCATCAGAGAATGGATCATCTATAACCAATCAGAGTGTGGGAGTCAACGCCGAATATTCTAAACTTGTGCTTCATCACTCCGGGCTTCGTTACTCTCGGCCCAGCATCTTTCCACATCCCTAGTTCGATCCAAACATGTTACAGAACACATGGCGAAGTTGTAAAACAAATAGATATTTGTATTGTTCTGGAAACCCATTAAAGACATACTGGCATCCTGACCCACGATCACACCCAGTGTCGGTGTCACCACCAGAAACTGTCCTGGGCCCTGGGAAAACTGACGGGCCGAGGGGTTGGATCATTGGCCAGGCTCCATTGAGTTGAGGCTAATTTTGGGGATAACGGTGGTCCGGTCTTGGTTCTGTGGACCAACCGCATGCTTAAAGCTGTTTAATCACTCAAGGTTTAGAAAATGTCCACCGTAACCAGTACCTCAATAAGTTTGACAGGTGTAATATGTGTGCCGACTGCCAATAGCTTTAATAACAGACCTGCAATCAATCAATCAATCAAATGTATTTATAAAGCCCTTTTTACAACAGCAGTTGTCACAAAGTGCTTTTACAAAAACACCCAGCCTAAAACCCCAGTGAGCACACAACAACAGGATAGAAGCACGGTGGCTAGGAAAAACTCCCTATGGGGGCCGGAGTGTAGGAAGTAACCTAGAGAGGAACCAGGCTCAAAGGGGTGGCCACACCCCTGTTGTGGCTGTGCAGGGTGATGTTTAAGAATACTGCTAATAATTAATACGTTCACATGAGCTGTGTCCAGAGTCTAAAATGCCTGATCTAGGTGACAAGCGTGATCAGATTGGCAGGACAGGAACAGTCCAGGGTGGGTTGATTAGGGGTTCAGCCTGGTGGCAGCCGGAATCGTCAGGACCTGTACAGGGGAGGCAGGTTTGCACGGCACCTACTACAGCGTTTCTGGCCCGCCACCGCCACGCCATTACGTCATTTGTTTTCACTGCAGAAAATAAGTAAATTAAGTAACTTAAGTTAAGCCACAGTAATAAAGAGCAATAAGCCGTCCCGGAGTGCATTAGCTGTAACACTAGAGGGGAGGAATTATCCGAAATGAGTAGCCCTGGAATCAGATTACACACGGGAGAGGGAACTGGCAGTCAACAAAATATAAACGAATGCTGCGGTGAGGAGGGAGAATCCACAGAGGATCACAGGCTAACGATTGTTTTGGCCGGGTCGGGCGGGCTCCACACTCCAGGGGGTCTAGGGGGTCACTGAAGGCTGACCACCACACACTCACTAGCGTGTTGGAGACACGCACACACGCACACACGTTTACAGATTGGCAAACACACACACAGAGCGTGCTCCGCCAGAGCGTACCCTATTGATTCACTCTCCTAATTTCCTAATTAGTTTTTATTGAATTTCATAATCGTCATCAGGACGCATCAAACGAAACCTGAAACTCCAGCAACAATTTTTGCCCTCCTCAACAGAATTCCTGTGAGTTTCTGTATTTCTATATGTTTTTCTTTTTTTTTTCTCAATCTGCGAGAATGAAGCTGTATATTCAATTTCCAGTCCCCAGCTGTGGGAGCAAGCGAACCTCTTTTTTTTTCTCTCATCCAGAACTCCGTGGATAGCAAACACTGCACAAACATAACCGCTTCTCCCATGTGCAGTAAGTGATGTTTAGCATTGCACATTTTCTGCATGATCTGCTGCGATTTGTCACACTCGCTCCCTCTCTCCAGCCTCACTTGTTAAACGCAATGATAACAGTCCAAATGTTTGTCCCTAACCAGGCCTCTGCCACTGCTTTCCAACATTAAATCAGGGGACAGTGGAAGGCCACCGAAATGTGACAGAGGCCCTCGCCAGCTGCCGCGTCCCTCCACTAGAAAGACCAGACGAGATTGTGGGAATTGGTCTCAAATTGGGGTTGTCGTGAACGCTTCCAAAACATGCACATTTTGCCGAAGAACAGTAATAAAAAAAAAAACCTTGGAAACAAGTCCAACAGACAAAAGGTTTTAACTGCAGAACGAAAAACAAAACGGGTAAGGTCCTGCTGGAAACGTTTTGAAGATACATTTTGCAATTAAAATGTTTTCGTTAGGCGAAACAAATCCACTATACACCGTCTTCATCGCAGGAAATGATTCACAACTTCCTGTGATTTAGAGAACATCCAAACTGGTGAGGCATATCACACGACACAGGGATGTTTTTGTCGTTGAGCTGTCGAAAGACATTACGAGGAATGTCTCTCAGATGTCGAAGTTGTTGAGGGGTCAACAAGGGGTGCAAACTGTCTGTCGATGAACCTCTGCAATTTGGAAAGGCCTTTGGCACACTGACAAGCTCTTATGATTATTGAATGATTCTTTTCTGACCGCGGGACTCCCCAAGGAAAAACTGGTTGAGAACAAGAGACCTTCCGGACAGTCTCATCCTGTCGCGATGACACCTGTTTTCCTAGAAGTACAGACACATACAATAAAATGATTTGTGAGATTTTACTGGAAAGTGTGTCCCTGATGATGACGGGATTCGCTTAGTCTGTTAGCACGTCTAATCTGCTGGTATTTCTCCTTCCTTCCATAGTAGTCCTAATGGAAGTTCTGGCAAGCCACACCTGTTCTAGAAAATTTCTGACCTTCGAACAATGCCCAGTGAAATACCATTCCTAGGCCATGAGGTCAAGATCCAGAAACAGTGTTGACAAAAACATATTTCAGTTCGTTAAATTTCGCATTTGCCGCAACAATGGCACAGCTGGGTCCTTGACGCAGTGGTTTCAACTCCTCTCCTGGCGCAGTGTGTACCCACTCGCTTCCGTTTACCACTGTTGCCCAACTAGGCTAAACCAAGTTGGGAATGTCACAAAATGCTCATTCATACGACAGAAAATCCCATGTCCCCGGAAAATGGAACAGTTTTTCACCAATACTAATTTCACCAATAGAAATGGTAACTGACAACTGACGAAACATTGCGACGGTGTCTGTAGATTGGCAACACTGCGTTGACGTGTAACCTCTCGTAGCCCCGCCCATAATCAAGTTCACCATTCATTATTTGCCCATCAACAGATGTTCAATGGTTTGGCATTCTAAATTTCCCCTTTTTCCTCCCACTCGATGATGGGCCATTTTCACCGGTCCTGATTTAAATAAGCACTCGAAACAAGCCACATGGGCCATAAAGCATGTTTAAGCCTGGAGTCTGTGGGGGGTGGCGGGTGAAGTCATTAATGTGTACCATCCAGGCACTTAGGTAATGAGGAGATATGGAGGAGGTGAACGAGGACAGGGTGGGGGGGGCGACGTGACGGTCGCTTCTCAATAGTCAAACGGGCATTTCCTCGCACGTCTCCTCCACTGCCTTTTTCCCGCCCGACCAAGGGGAAAGAAATCTCCGCCCCGCTTTAAGGCGTGTGTCCGCGCGTGTGAGCGTGTGTCCGCGCATGTGAGCGTGTGCACACGCACGTGTGTGTGTAAGGTGAAGGCCACAGGTCAACAGAACCGGGCTTAAATCCCAGTGAAGATGTTTTTGGCCTTGATCACAGCGCCGATCGATGCTTGGCTGATTCCCCCCCTCAGATACGTCTTGTTTTATTAGTGGCTTCGTCCTTCTGCCGGCCCATTCCGCTGTGATCAATATGGCCTGAGGTAAGGCCCGTATTTTTCTCACTTTTAGTGCCTTAACGCTGTTTAACCGTGTCACCTGATAAACGGCAGACCCTCCCCAAACGCTGATTTCCTATCGATTTCTCCCTCATTCCGCCATCCCCTCGCTTCGTCACTCGCCCCTTGTTTTTATCTCCGGTTATCTCCTTCCCCATCCTCCCTCCGTGTGTCCTCCACGAGGAGGCCGCGGTGCCGGCGGCCATTTTAGGGGAGCTTGGGTAACAGAACCCGGTGAGCTCATCTGGGCCTGTGACTGGAGCGCGTCAAACTCCTCCACGACTCTCGCGTTCTAGCTGATGAACGTTCCCTTTAAAGCCACGATATACGTCACCACCACAACTTGTACCGCGGCGTCAGACAGCCCCAGGGGACGTCGCGAGGCGTCTGACACAGGCTCAAAGCCTGGCGCCGTATCTTTCCAATAACACACATCCCAGATTTATCCGGAGAAAGACGGCCGCTGGTATCAGTGGGAAAATCGTCTCGGAATATGGACACACACAGAGGCCGACGGCCGCTTTCTGGAACATCAACCCACCACACACGTCGGGCTGACTGCTAGACATCTGGCTTAAACTGGGAATAAATTAAGGGACTACGCATTATTAACATCCGTTACAAAGTCCAGTAACGCGACTTGGCTTTTTTTTATGAGGCCCTTCACCCTTTTACAACGGGTTAAGTGATAAACTGACATTTACAGGCCACCCTGTCAAGCTACGGAGAGAGGTCTGTGCGCAGCCCCGAAGAAACAGACCGTGAAGTAATAACGAGAGGAGTGGGAGAGAGCACACATTTTCTATTAACACCAGACAGAGGAGTCGAAGGGGTGGACTGCTAAGAGAGGAAGCGTATCCCCACTAATACCCCCCCCCCACACACACACACACCACACATACCTCCGTCCCTTTTCCAAAACCGAGCATCCGTCTGAAACCAGAGGAGCTTGATCCCCACCTAGTGGCCGTAGCGCGCCACTGCCACGACGCCTTCACTCCCGGCACATTAATCATGACCAGGGGAGTGTAAAATTCAATCGGCTCCCTCCATCCATTCCGGGTGTAGCAGACTGAAGGCCGGCCTTGTGGTGCCTGAGAAAGGAGGGATGAGCGGGGAGGGGGGGGAGAAAAGAGGTGCTCCCTACACATCATCAGGACCCCTACTTCATAACAAATGGAGTGTCTGGTCGGCGGAGGAGTGCCATCAGAAAGGCTCGTTCTCTCTATCCATTTCATCCCGGCGCTGGAGGAGGGGTCACAGAGGGTGCAGCGGGTGTTCGCCGTGCTCCCCGCTCCCATCGCTTCCCCGGTCACACAGTAAACTACCTTTTAGGAATTGTTTCTCAATAAGAAATGATCAGTCCATTTATCTGCGCCAGGCGGGCCTGTCTGCTCACCCGGACCTCCAATATTTTTCGTTTGACCTGATCAGGGCTATAAACTAGGCCCGAGACACTTTCAATTTGTCACTCCGGGGAAGTCCGCTCGCCAGCCTCACACAACTGATTGCATCCGCCGTCTCGAATGTAAAAATGCCTCCCGCGCTCGGAATCCTCTCTGCTCCTTTCTTGGGCTCCCCTTGATTTCATTTCCTCCGTTACTTAACACGTGTGGGGGGGGGGGCTTGGCTGAACGTGGGGGCGTTCAGCCAAGCCCATGGCTCCAAATGTTGTGTACAAGCCTGCTTGATAGTCCACTTATAGATGCATTAAACGCTACCTACTTAGAATCCACTGATGTGTTTTTCATTCAATATCCACTTTAAAGATGTGTACCTCTCTGTAAAGAATGCCCAATGTGAGGAGAATTTGCTCTCTGAATTAACGGTTTTATTCTTTTATATGCCGGGAAGAGACAGCGTATTCTTAAAAGTGTATTATTTACACAGTCAGTTCCACTCTAAGGCATGGTGTCAGCTTTGGACTGACAACACACGGGGGCACAGAGGAGATCTTTCGCAATCCCCTAGTAAACTGTTTTCGCAAGTTGAAAATGAATCAGCACATGAGGTTAAAGAGGTCAATAGTGTTTCCTGGGAATACACTAACAGCCCCTCTCACACATTCAGTGATAACCGAGCAGAACATGTTCTTTTAACTATTATTCTACATTATTAACTCTCTCCAAACATCTGGACCCTTTGTAGACTCAGGACAGTTATTAGAACATGTTAATATGTGGCCAAACAGGATAGAGGATAATCTTCGAAGGGGTATATTTCCCAATCGCCTCCTAACTGTAGGACTCAATGTAATTTTAGATGTTTTATTTAACCTTAATATCGGACGCAGGGGACAGACGCAGGGGACGGACACAGATGAAGGACGCAGGGGACGGACGGAGGGGACGGACACAGGGGACAGACACAGGTGAAGGATGGACGCAGGTGGCGGACACAGGGGACGGACACAGGGGACGGACACAGGGGACGGACAACGGTGACGGACACTGGGGACGGACACAGGGGACGGACACTGGGGACAGACAACAGTGACGGACGCAGGGGACGGACGGAGGGGACGGACGCAGGTGGCGGACACAGGGGACGGACACAGGGGACGGACACTGGGGACAGACAACAGTGACGGACGCAGGGGACGGACGGAGGGGACGGACGCAGGTGACGAACACATGAGACGGACACAGGTGACGGACGCAGGTGACGGACGCAGGTGACGGACGCAGGTGACGAACACATGGGACGGACACATGGGACGGACACAGGGGACGGACACATGGGACGGACACAGGGGAGACGGACACAGGGAATCTCCAAAACTCCTTGGTATCTGTGGAAGTTTGTTAAGGGTCTTTATTCAAACGCATGACGAAGCACCATCCAATAAACCAAAAGGTATTTAGTTGTATCTGAGCAGAGAAAAGTTATTTCAAAACACTTTAGAAATCCTACAGCAGCTGCCATCAGCAGTTACTGTACATCATCAACCCCACTAGAATTCACAGATGAGGTGGAATGCCACTTCCTGTTTTTCCCCTCAATGTAACCCTGACAACCCTCTGGTACATGTTAACCTTTGCCTTATCTGTCTACAGTACCTTTTTCCAGAACACTACCGGCTTGGACATTTTTTAGATCATCCTGTTTTTTAGGCTAACACATGTTTTTACTTTACTGTGTAACTGCTTTAGTTTCTCTTATGAAGTCCTCTGACAGTGGTAGTGGCAAAGTCTTTGTATCTTATGGTCAACAATATTTTTTCCTCCACAGTAGAGTTCTTCCTTGGTCTATTGGGTTGTTTGTTTAAGCACTGTGGATTTGGTTAAGCATAACACATGGGCTTTGTTTTCAATAGATTTGTATTTCTGGTTCTTCAGCCTTGCAATGACAAGTAGGCAACAACAACACTGCTAGCAGTGATTCTCAGAGAGGCTCGCCAAACAACAATGTTAAAACCCATGTTATTTAATCCACATGTTTGACAAGTGCCCTGCTCCTTTTCTATACAGTCGATGTGATTAGAATCTCCTATCGTCAATATGAACATGTATTCGCGGGTCTTCCCGGCACCAAGCTTCATTCGGTAATCTGTTTAAATCCTAGAAATGCCCCGGCATGAATGTTTATGTCTCCCAGTATTTATGACCCATTCTTCATGTTTATTGATTACTCCCTTACATACAGCGTTTGATTATGAAATGCGTTACATCACATGAGGACCGACTTTCGTCCAGGCGGAGGCTGTTGGTTCGTGTCAAGCATGCGGCCAATCAGACGGAAGCAGCACTGTCTGCACAAGGAGCATGACTGCCTTTACAGAAACATGATTTCTCCAGCCAGAGAGGAAAAATTAACCTGACTGTTTGGTTTGAAAACATTTGTAAACTTTGAACAGGGGGTAATTACTATCTACGCATGAGTTGTCCTCATCTCACCAGGCCTCAATCACTGTTAAACATTCTTTAAATGGACTCCAACGCCGTCAATGATTTTTTTACAAAGGCTTGACATGGACTGGGAGAAGGCGGACCTGGTACACTCAACATCCTCAAACTGATGTGTCATCTAAATGTTCTGGTCCAATACTATGAATGTTAACTGTGGCTGTCGCTCAACTTCTAATCCAGTGGTTGGGAAACTGCGACGAGCATTGGGGTGGAACTGGAAAACAGATTTGGCAGGTTGAGTGACCAGTGTGATAAGCAGCAGAATAACATGACCAATGACACCTGCTCTCGACATTTCAAGGTCGCCATCACAAATATGACATAAAAGAAAATCTGTGAAATTAAAAACATCATAAAAACTAGAGGCCCTTTAGAAGTCAGATAGCACATATAATAGTGTGGTGTGTAGAATTGCAATACATTTGCATTTTAACTGCAAACACTTGCCCTACAGTATGTGTGGTTCAGTAGAAGGAAATTAGCTGTAAAATGGTTACATTGCCTCTCCCATGCAAAATTGTCCTTAAATGCAGCATGTTAGCTGTACAGGAAAGATGAGATTAAGCCACCTGAATGTCCCTCCAACTGGTAGTTGATTGGGTACAAACGTGTTTATCATCTTAACTCTAATTTTAGCATCTCAAGCCATACTTTTCTGGCTCCACATGGAACTAGCAATTGGTTACATAACCAGTGGGGAGAGACACCCATAGAGTAATAAAAACATTTGGTCAACCATTATTTTCAATGTACTTGACCTTGGCGACTTCCAAAAACAAGAATTACAATTGGAGTCTTGAAGCTCCAATTTCTGAGTACACCTGTTAGTGTAACATTAATGTTCCTGGCTTAGACACATATATCCACTCTGTCCATTGGAGATTGGTTCAAATCTCCACTCCAGCCCTTCAGCCTGTCTTCTACCCATCTGTGTCCTTTCTAACATTTCATAACATCTTATTAGTGACAAAACACCCCAATAAAGATATATGTTAATCCCCATGCCATAATCAGCTTGCCTTCATAGATGTTAGCAAAATATCAATAAAATTCAAAGATTATTCTACCATATTTACTGAGAGACACTTGCAGTGAGAAATGTAATCTCCCTTTGATAAAACGCAGTAACATTTTTAAAACAGTTTTTTAACAACACAAATGAAGGCCTACGTCATATTCTAAGCAAATTTTGGGATCTACAAAAACAAACTTGATGGGAGAACGTGCGTTCATGGATGGACAACTCGACCGCTGACTGAAATGCTCAAAAGTTTTATTTAGCAATTTAGATCACAACAAAAGCTTACACTGGCTGTAGAAATGATTTATTTCCATTATTTCATATATTGCTAGTTTGCAAAAATACTTATGTGTCCGAGCTTTTGAACGTCGTTTTTGGAAAATTGCTTTTAAAACTATAAATCTAAAAAGTTGTAAAACTTAAGGATGTGGATGGTAGAGCAGCTGTCTCTGAAGCTATATCAAGTGGTTATTACTGTACTTTCTTCAGCAAGCCAAACTACTACTTTCTCATATATATATATATATTTATTTATTATTATAGCCACCTTAACTCCTCCTACAGTTCTTGCACTACAGAGACAAGATAGGAACCAAAATGTGTGCCTCATTTCCCATTGCGTTGCTACTGTTTTGTGGAAGGTTTGGTTGCAAGGTTTAGAAAATATTCAATTTTTGTGGCAAAAACTTAGCCACACTGAATGACAGTTACCTAGCCACATAAATTAGTTCTACAGTTTGAAAGTAATGCAAGCTAGCTTCACTACTGTTTATGCAGTGGCAATGAAATGGCTAAAGTTACTTTGCTACCGTTTTGCCAACTATTCTGTCTTTTTTTATTCGGGAGATAGTTGTGTTAACTTACTGCCTGTACACAGCTGGACAACTGATGCTGGTGCGACCTTACAATTTCCCCAGATATGTTGCCTTTTCTAGATTACATAAACACTTCAGAGCTATTGAACAATATGTATAATAATTAATAATAATAATAATCTACAAATTTGATCGCCTATTTTCCCTAGCCTTGCCCAAAACTTAACCTTTACCCAACCTTTTCAAATGTAAACTTAAATTGACAGATATCCATTGACATTGCTTTTGGTCCAGGACTAGGCTATGTCAGTTTCAATAAAACCGGTCAGTTGACCAATATTGGGAAGACCTAAATTAACCTAGTTCAATGCTAAATATATTGCTGACACGATCATAGGTCTATAACAAAGTCTGGGTGTATTAATCAAAAGTTTGTTCCGTTATCTCAATGGGGACATCTCCATTAAGAAGAGAATGCATCACTTTATATACATTCTGAAACATGCCAAAATTAAACTATTTAGAAAGGGTTGTCTTAAGATGTTTTGCTGCAAATCCATTTCGCTTACGACCTTCATAAGGTTCATGTCAGCCAGGGCCAATGGCTTAATTAATAAAGCGGTCTCCAGAGCAAGTTCCAGACACCCCTCTTCTCTGCTTTCTTTCTGTGTTCCCTCAACCCCCCAGGGGGCAGCGAGCTCCTCCAACCCCACAGCCCAGACCAATTGAATTGCTAAACAAGACTGTTGGCCAAAATCTATCATACTCAGTTGGACAGACAGTGTTTATTTACATTTCTAGTAGCCATACTTTTTACCGTGGCCAGAGGTCAACGACAAACACTATGTATTATTTTGATCCAGGGTTACACATAGGCACAATAGGAACATTTACGGTATCCAGACAATACACCTACCATTTGCAATGGTCCACAACAAAGTTTCCAGCACTCGCAAAATGAAACCTCAAAATATTCACTATTAAATATCGCACACAACTAAAATCCAATTCCAATGAAAACGAGAAGAGAAATAAGAAAAGGCTAATTCACTAACGTTAACATTGTAAACACGTGCATAGGTTGTTAATGTAACTGACATTAATCGCACTAAAAACAGGTAGAACTGGAACTCTTCTCTGACTGAACGGTGTGCAGCGCAACACTGACACCCACTGTTAGAAGCCCATGCCACCACTGTAGGACTTCATTTTTCTTAAGACCAGCTTATGTAGGTCAGTGATTCCCCAACCCTCTCCTGAGGACCCACTAGCCATCTCACTTAAGTTTCAGCTCTGAACTAGCTCACCTGAAACAGGTAAGGACTTGTTCATTATTATTGTCTTTTTGAAAACAGATTCAGCTCTGGGATGCATGTGATAGACCAATGCTATAGGCTGTACATTCAACTCTAACGTAGCACATCTGATTCTACAGGCGTCCAACAGGCCTAGTAGGCTACCTGACCTGTAACCAAACAGAGCCACTCCTTAACTAGGCAAGTTGAAAAAGCTATTCTTTTCCTGAGAATGGCAATCAAGCCTAACTGCTCACGGGTTGTGGCTGTAAATGATCTCACCGAATACCAAACCGGTGAGAGGGAACAAAAAAACAATAAACAATTATTGGTGATAATTATCAGAAGGGTATGTGGTCAGGTCAATTCACACGTGGGTATTCGTGATAATTAGCAGAATGGTATGCGGTCAGGTAAATTCACACGTGGGTATTCGTGATAATTAGCAGAATGGTATGCGGTCAGGTCAATTCACACGTGGGTAATCGTGATAATTAGCAGAATGGTATGCGGTCAGGTCAATTCACACGTGGGTAATCGTGATAATTAGCCGAATGGAATGCGGTCAGGTCAATTCACACGTGGGTATTCGTGATATTTAGCAGAATGGTATGCGGTCAGGTCAATTCACATGTAGGTATTCGTGATAATTAGCAGAATGGTATGCGGGCAGGTCAATTCACAATTGGGCAGCAGCAAAAACCAACACAGACAGCTCTCCAAAGAACCATTTAACAAATTTAAAAAAACAGACGAGCATTTGAATGACCATCCGTTTTATTTGAAGATGTGCAGGACAGATGTGAAGGTACACAACTGCTACTCAAAGCCAGGCTACTGAAGATGACACCGTGGCTGTGTGAAAGACACAGAGATTCCCAGAAGAGGAATAAGAGGCCGTCAGTCGTGACCCCGGCAACTACATTTGTGCAAATCTACATTGAGATCAGGAAAGTGTACTTAAGACTACCACTTAACATGCAAGGTTAATTCACTTGTATAGAGCTAGTAGTCACATTAGTTTGTTTTCCAGAGTTCAGAGGCAGTTAAATAGTACCTAGAAAGGATCAGGAATTGAACAGGAAAACCATGCAAACATTAGTCAATAAAGTCAAAGACAATAACCTTACTGCAATGTGAACAGGTCCAGGGGTGCTTTTTAATGACAACTTTAGAAACTCCTCTGTGGAGCGTCTAAACAAAAGCAGGGTATCTTGTATGCTTAAATGGTCATAGTGCGTCTTCTGTGGTGTCGTACATAATTGTTGTTGACAGGTAATGAAAAGAAACGGTAAGCAAATCATAGTCAATGGTGATATCGGAACATGGTGAAGTGCCCAAAAAGAACTGGCGAAGAAGGATAAATGCTTTTGATTTTGAGGATTCTTATGCATCCCTAAATGCACTTTCGACATAGGAAACAAACGGCACTTCATTCTTCAGCTTCAATTGCAATCTTTTTAACTTACAACACTTACTTTTCACATTGCATACTAAAATGAAATGTGAAATACTTTTGTTTTGGGCACAGAACGGTTAAAAAGGCCACTATGTTTGAGATAGACAGCACAAGACTTGAATAGTAACTGTCTAAAAGCAAAGAGGTCTTTTTCACAGTAATAGTAATGCATGTCGACTCATCAAATCCGACATGGAGTTCAAACATGACAAACCACTTATGATTGAAGGGTTCTCCAACTATGGTCCTGAATAGTCACTAGGTGTGCAGGGTTATGTTCCAGCCCAGCACTAACACGTGATTCAGCTAGTCGCTGTACAGATTGAAGACCAACGCGTAATCTCTCCTGAAGTTGCAAAACATCCTTGAACAAGAGCTACAGAGTCCTTTCTCAATTTCATTGGCTAAACGTTTAGCATCCAAAATGTGAAAACACCATAAGAGTAGTTGACTGGTAGAAACAGACAGGTTAGGGCTGACTTGGAACAAAACCCTAAAACTCATCAGGACAATAGTAGGGTTGCTGTTGTAGAAAGGCAATTGAAAAAAGGTAATTAGCATTGGTACTTCGTTCAGCTACATAATAAACAGACTTAGCACCAACCCTAGGGGATGAGGAAGTTATTAAAAAAATACGAGTAAACATGTTTCAATAATAAAAATATGTTTCACATCCTTACGGTCAGTCATCGTTTAGCGATACGCCACAACTCAGATGCTGGAGTTCAGTCAAATCCACTGTAGCCATATTTTACACCACATCTTGGTTTAAAAACTACAGAGCTCAAGCAAACGAAGTCTACCTCTAGTCTAGTCTACCTCTAAGGTATTAGGTTTTTAACCTGCCTACAGCGATTTGACCATCAGAAAAAGAAATGCGCTAATGGCTTGACTGAATTGCACCCACCGCCATAGAAAAATAACCATGGATCCAAGGCCCTGGGTTTGGTACCACCATACACAGGATCCGAGCCTCTCTGCCTCATGTACAGGGGTCAGGACTACACTGCCATGCTGGAAAAAACAGAACTTCCAGATATTAAACTGATCAGATCAGATACTACACTTGATCTTAACCAAAAGGCAGAGGGATCCTAACTCTAATGTATTCGTAAGCAGCAAAACACTAGGGGGTGTGGTGTATGGCAAAAACCTAGATTTCTTACTTGATATATTGTGAAAATTGTTTAATTTTTTCCACCAAATAAAATCTTGAATAATATGTTGAAAATATTTTATCATAGTTCACTATCAAATATTTGATGGTAAATTATATTGAAATAAAATAAACTACCAGGATAAATGATTATTTTGTTTAAAGTAATCAAAATGGGGACAATTGAACAGCACAGCCCTCAGACAGAGGAATCACTGGGTGACCAGGGCTTGAGATGGAATTGTCAATCAATAAAAAATCTTAGATAACCACATTTTTTGCAGTGAATATTCCACAGCTAAGGGTTGTTCATATACACGACAAAACGCTGTGTGCCTAAATACAGCCACGATATATCAGCCATATAACACAAACCCCCCAATATGCCGTATTGCCGCTCTAAACTGGTTACCTGCGCAAACAGGAGTAAAAACAAAGAAAGAAAAAAAAAACCTGCATGTCCTGCTCAGTACTTTCTTCATTCCATGTACCACTAACAAAGTTACCTGAATGTTGAGCCCTGTATTTGGTCTGATATACCACAGCATTGAGCCAATCAGCCCTCTGGGCTCAAACTACCCGGTTTATAATCACAAAATGTGTGTACTTACTTCACAGTTCTATCTCCGCCAGCATGGCTATCTAACGACCACTGACTGGAATGGTAAAATAAATATATATAATACATATTTCTGTACAGGGTGATGGAGAGGGGTAGAGAGGAGAGAACGTCGTGGGGAGAAGAGGTTATGGGAGGGGCACAGTGTCATTTTAGGAGGGGTGTTCTCCTTATTCCTTTTTGGTTCTCGCCCGGTAGGCCGAGTTCTGCCACTTCCCTCCTTAAGCCCTGGTCCTCCCCTATAGGCAAGGGCTGCCATTGGAACCAGAACCAGGGCTACATGGTCAGAGTCGCGGTCACCGGGGGGGAAGAATCCACTTCAGAGGACCCTGGACCTCTTGCTGGCCAATGACCCGTGCTAGCAGAGAGAAACAGCAGGAGGAATGTCACTTCAGTGAAGGATTGTGGGAAAAGAAAGTACGAGATGGCTTTCCTCCTACCTTAGCCTGCTTGTAAAAGTGAGGTGCCAGCTCAACCAACCAGGAGGACTCGACCGCAGTGACGTCGCGCATGTAGTACTTGGAGGTCTGCACGACCTCATTGAAGACCACCCTGGAAGAGAGGAGGGCACCCAAATAAGAGCCACACCACGAGGCCAACAGCGGTCTTCCAGGGGCAAACTCTTACCACTTCGGGGGCTTCTCTCCAAACAACACAGAGTTGGGGTGGATGTGGAGCTCCCGATCGTCCCGGAGGGTCCTGGCGGACAGGAGAAAAAGCGACGTCAACGTAGACAACGCAGTTCAGAAGCACCGAGCCAACAGGGCTGCATTCCCCTCCCAGGCCACTGGTCATTACCTGTAGGATCCCGAGTGATGGATGCGAGCGGCGTTGGCGAAGAACCCGGACACGATGCACCTCAGGATCACGTCGGGGTCACCTGGAGCGGTCATGGGAAAATGGTTCCTGGTCAAACGGAAGACATTGGAACGGCTGCTGGACGGGACCGTGCGGGGCAGAGACCTGGGTTACCTTCGCTGGAGGTGCGCGGGACCTTGAACTTGTTCAGGAGTCGGCGGAGCTGCTCCCGGACAGTGACCGCTCGCTGTAGGCCCTTGTAGTTCAGGAAGTGTTCCTGACACCACTGGGAGCTCTTCTGGTGCTAGAGGGACAGGACGGGGGTGTGGAGGGAACATTTATTCACCCGTTTGGCCAAAGTACTAGGTTTTAATCCCTCTGGACAATAGGACCCTAATGTTTGCAGGGACAAAAATGCTTCCTCAGCAGAACGTTCTGAAAATTGTGAGTAAAATATTGCAGAATTAAACAGAGTGCAGTGGCCTGATCTGATACACATAGCTACTGCTTCAGCACAGGCTTGTTGCTAGCACACCCCAATTCCAGCACGTCTTCTCAACGAAAATACAGGAAGAAAGAAAACATCTTTAAATGTATTAGAGTGCTCTGCGGTTGGTCTGTGTTTCGAGGACCACGTCATGAAGCGTTCAATCAGTTGGCGGCTCCAAGGAGCCGTTCAAGAGGAGCGGTGGCCCTGCAGCGTGGTGCCCACCTTGATGAAAGCTTCGTACACATTCAGCATGGTCAGATGATCTCCCTCCGCCACAGCAAACTTCCTGTGCTCCCGTGCCTGTATGGGTGAGAGTCACAGATCAGCAAACAGGAAACCGTTGCGTACAAGGTGTGTCCCGGCCTGACGTATGTGAGGGAGGGGTATTGGTCATCCAACAGACTGTTCATGCAGAGAGCCAGCCGACACTTTAAACCCTTTTCACCATTACGACCACCTTCCTAGGGAGGCACCACCACCAAGTGATTTGGGGTTAAGCGTTCTACGACCACTGGTCTAAAGCAACACCATGATGTACTGCCAAGCGGATTGGCAAGAGTCCAATGTATCTTCAGCAAAGACTTCCTACAACCTTGTCAAACAGTGTAGTATTGCCCCACTTTGCATTGGATAGAGCAGCAGAATGAAATGTAACATGTTACCATCCTAAAAGGTGCTGATGGCTCTGGTGTGCTGCTCTGACACAGCTACACGTTTCTTAAAGCACATAGACAAATCAAGATGGTTTCCAGGCTGGGGATTATACATAATTATTATTATTTACACCTACCGCTGGTTTCTTCTGATTGGATGGCACCACAAATATGTTCTGGATCTGCATCATGGCTGCTATGGTAACAATCTCTTTGGAACAGCCAAAGTTCCCAGACTCCAGCAGCATCTTGGCAAACATGGGGCTAAGGGGGAACTCGGCCATGCGGAATCCCATGTTCTCCGTCAGGCGACCGTACTGGTCCAAACCCCCCAGGGCATAAAGCAGCTCCAGTGCCTGGACCATAGACTGAGCCGGCGGGGGCTGGAGGAGGAGGAAATGTGTTGTTAGTTTAACACACTGGCTATTAAAGTTGGTTGATGACCAATCTCAATGCCCTTCCGCCGTAAAGGGACAGGCAGCCCAATTTAGACACATTTTCCCCACTCGTCTTTTCATCCAATAATCAGAATATTATCTGATGTACACGGATCTGATTTGTTACCACTTATTGGAGGTGAGGGGCAGATGTTTACTGCCTGGAATGAAGACATTCAGTTCAGTTTCTTTCAGAACGTGCCTTTCCCACTGGTCCAAACACGGACAACATTTGTAGCAGACGGACTTACAGACAGAAAGCTGAAGCGCAACACGTTGTCAATGCCCAGGGCTTTGAGCTGGAGGATGACAGGGGCCAGGTTGGTGCGCTGCATCTCAGGAACCGTCGAAGCGGGCAGCTTCTCAAAATCTTCCTCTGGAAGGCAGACAGAAAAGTCAAAACTAAGGTTGTGACGCCACTGGTAATTGATCAAAGTGACCAGATGCTCCCATTGTTTTCTAAATCTTCCCAAACCTCTCACCAGATATTTAGATACATTTGTTTAAACCAAAAACTGTCACACCTAAAACAATTTGGTCAACTAATCATCAAGACTTAAATCAGCTGTGCCAGTCCAGCCCAGGATTAAAGGGTCAGTCATGTGATCATCCACCAAAAATCTCTACTACCTTGCGGACCATTGGGTTTGAAGACAATATAGGTGACAACTAACTACCCCTCCATTTGCACAAGTGTCCCAAAGGGGCAAATTAGACCCTCCAGGGGTCCCTTCCAGTTGGTAAAGATGCAGACTCACGAAGCAGATTATAATCACACAAGTCACTGCGTTATTTTTTTAAGTTAGCCAAATTTCACACAAACTAGGCGTGACTATATATGCCTTTCTTTATGCCCAACTTGGAGACTTGACACCAAATTGGGCGTTCATTTGAATGGGCCCATCACATGACTGTTGCTTCCCTTTAAAACACAAGTGAGAAACATCTCACTCCCATTGTTTGCATCCGTTCACTCTCCACAGCTCATCCAAACCACCGTTGAGCCACCTTAACGCTTCAGTGATGGCCCCTTGGATAAAACACACACCTGTATAAAGCCTAAAGCACTTCCCGGCTCGGTTGCGTCCAGCACGTCCGGCCCTCTGACTGGCCGAGGCCTTTGAGATGGGCGTGACCACCAGCGACTCGATGGCGGTGCGGGGGTTGTATGCCCGCAGCTTGACGAACGCACAGTCGATCACGAACACAATGCCGTTGATGGTGATGGAGGTCTCGGCTATGTTGGTGGCCACGACCACCTTCGACAAACCAGAGAGACGGTATTAACCTCCAGCTCCAATAAATCCAATAAAAGCCATTTCAATAGGGACCAGCGCATCAGGAATTGACCACAAAGAGCATGCATCATTAGCCATTACGACTCTGGATACATAATTTGAGTTTGAGCCTGTGGCGAAAAGGGCTTTTATCACTGTGTACTCTTAGGGAAGCTTAAAACATACCAGCGGTTGTTCTCGGTCGAGGCGGAGTGATAAAATCTATTTTGGCCTCAGGCACAAACTCCAATAGTCTCTTTATGAAGCTTTCAGTGACGATGTGATGAAAGCCTTAAAAACATATCCTATGTTATCCCCCTAGGCAGGTTCTCTCCCCATGAATAGTTCAGAGTACTACAAAGGGGTGCAGGCTTTTGTTACAGCCCATTGTACCCTCCGGGGCACCGGGGTTGGTGATTGGCACCGTGGGTCGGCGGACTGGCGTGCTTGTGACTCACCTTGCGAACTGTAGGGGGCGTCCTCTCAAACACCTTCATCTGGTCCACGTACGGCAGGCCAGCGTACATGGGCAGGACCTTGAGGTGTTTCTTCATGGCGTAGCGGCCCAGAGCTCTGGCCTGCTCCTGAAGCATGGACACCACCTTCTCCACCTCCTCCTACACGTCGCAGACACACACTAATGGTTCACACACACACACAAGCTAACGCCTCACACACACACACACACACATACACTTCGTAAGAGTGCACAGGTCAAAATCAAGCATCGATTTGGAGCACACCTGTCCAGTGAGGAAGGCCAAGACGTCACCATCATCCTCGGTCTCGTGGATCTTCAGCACAGTTTCCACGGTGGCCTTCACGTAGTCTGGAACTGGGCTGGGGGCACCGGGAGAGAAACACAAGACACTGTCAAATCTAGGGACAGGGAATGAGGGGCTGTTCAACTCTGGTGCTGGAGGGTTGGACCACTGGTTCATCTTAATGGCACTGAACTCGAACTGTAAATGGCCAGTGAAAGGAGATGATAAAAGCCTAGGACTTCAGAGGCTCAACTGTCTGTCCTGAGCATGACCAGTACTGACACCAATGAAATGAATGCACGGTTACAGAATATTTAGAAACATCCCTCTTCTCAGTTGTATGCAGTTTTTTTTTTCAATTCATAAAAAAAAAACATGTTTGATACAAGTTTTTGAGGCAAAAAGAAATATACAGAATTCCATGGGAATACCTGACGGTGTAAAAGACGTCCACTGGGAAGGTGCGTCCCTCCACTGTCAGAATTCCACAAGTATCCTGATTGGGATCTCCGGTCTCATTCAGGTTGAAGAACTCCTGGAATTTCTGCAGCCAATGAAATGACCAAACAGTTGGATTTTATCCCCGTTACCAGGACAGCAGCCTCATGATTTCCAAGATTAGGATTCCACTGAGATGTATATGTTTCACCTATTACACTAGGCTAGTATGAATAGTACAGCAAATTCACACCTGGAATAATATTTCCCAAAATGTTTGACTTTTAATTCCCCTAAAGCTAGAATTAGCAGAGCGCTGATCTACAGAGGGGGAAGGATCAGAGCAGCATCGTCCTGTGAAGAAAACCATGCTGAATTGGCAAACATCAAACCACTCCTTCACAAAAGAAATGACAAAAACACCGCGTGACACTGACTGGTTGTCATGACCGTGAGCTGACTGTCTTTTTGTCTGCCTGTGGTGCCTGTCGTATGTTTACGATGTCATTGAACTGCGTACTTGAAGGGCATCAGCTCATCTCGCGCTTTCTTTGACTTTGTGTCACGGTACCGAAGCATATCGGTCCATCTTAAGACAACTAGTTTTCACCTTGGCATCCAGGGTGGCAGATGCAACAATCAAGCGGAGGTCTCGTCGCTTCTTCTGAATCTGGAGAGGAAACAAACCACGAGGAGGGTTATTTGATCAATCTCATTCATTGATTTAAGGTACTGTAATGCATAAGTTAATGCTAATATCCACTCCTCTAGAGGAAGGAGGCCATTGCAGAGTTTGGCCATGTAAGAACACAAATGGTGCAGTTCTATTAAAATCCATTACAGTAGTGTAGATGCAAAGCCCTAAAAAAAGACGAGTTCTGAAGCTACCTTTTTTAGCAGGCCGATGGCTATGTCAGTGTAGAGGGTTCTCTCGTGGGCCTCGTCAAGCATTAGGACACTGAAACAGAAAGATAGAATCCTACAGGTTACGTCAGGACGAAGGCAGGCACATGGCCCGATAATAGGTTAGTGTGGCCGAGCCAATGTCCAGCTCCATTTCTTGATATGGTTAGTGTTGCCGAGCCAATATCCCGCTCCGTTTCTTCACGTGGTTACCTACTCACCTGTACTTCTTCAGGAGAGGGTCAGCCATCATCTCTCTCACCAGCATTCCGTCTGTCAGGAACTGAAAGGAAAAAAAGATATACTGTATATGTGAAAGAGAGAGATTCACACAAGGACAACCACCACCAATAAAAAAAACATATTGTACATGGTGGACTGTAGCACTATGCGGTACCTTGATGCGGGTGGCATGGGGGTCAGAGCAGTCATCAAAGCGGATGGTGTATCCGACCTCATGCCCCAAAAGGGCTCCACGCTCTTCTGCCAAACGATTGGCTACCTGACAGGAACGGGAAGAAGGGGGAAACATAAAAAATATTTTGCAGACAGTCTTTTGCATAGCAACTTACAGTAGTGTCGAGTGTACATGCTTTCATACGTTTTTGCACTTGGCCATTGTAGGAATCAAACCTACAACCCGGGTAGAGCACCACGCTCTACTGGCTGAGCTGCCCCTCAGCCAGGCAGAGATGTAGGGATCTTTTCCATTTGTTACAGGTAGACAAACTGTTTTTTTAAGAGCATTTAAGCGTATCAATAAAAAGGAACACATCTTTCATGACAACTACTTAAAACTGGGATGGGAACTCCTTAATAGTCAGAGCAGCTTAGCGTTCCTGAGAGCAGAGGGTTACTCCAAGGTTCAGCAGAGCTTGAGGCGGCTGTGCGAGAGATAGGAGTACTTACTGAGATAGCAGCCACTCTGCGAGGCTGTGTCACACCAATCACCTTCCCCTCAGCGGCCCAACCAGCCTCCAGCAAATACTAAGGTGGGTGAAGAAAGGCTGTTAGAGGGGAGGAGGAATATGCTAAAGAGCCAGCGAGAAAAAACAACCAGAGGAATTGAAAGAGTGTAGGGGGGAGTGGCAGCGAGAGGCATCGATATAAAGTCAAGGACAGCGCACTCGGCAGAATTCAAGTCCCACTTGATTTGCTCTGAACCCTGCCTGCATGGTAAAGGCTGGTAAGCAGCAAGCAAGGTCAGAGATAGAAGGGAATCAGTCTATTGCTGCAGTGTCCTCCCTGGGAGCTGGTCTATTCGCGGTGCCCATCTTGGCTGCTACTGGGCTGTTCTGAGTATTGCCCACTGTAATGGAGAGCGAGTTTCCCTCTCCACCTTACATTTCATTCAGACCCGTTTCAGAAGAATGGTTCAAATAATTCACTATCATTTGCATCCAGTGTGAGTTACTTCCCAGTCCCAGTTACTTGCATGTCCGCATTGTTTCTTTTTCTCATCACGTTTGCGTTTGGGTTTTAGGTGGGCTATCTGTATACTCACTTTTGACAAGTGCGGCTGTAAAAAGATGTTTGTGTTCATATCAAGCTAAAACTTGCATCAAGTGAACAACTCATGCCACACCTATTTATTCCACACCTTAATAATTTACAAGAACGCTGTGTGCTGCCTCTAGAAACACAAGCACCATCTAACAAAATGCAAACTTAAAAGCTTATTCAAACCTGGGGGATCTGCGTGGTCTTCCCGCATCCTGTCTCTCCTACGATGATTACTGTCTGGTAATTCTCCACCAAGTAGAGTATGTTGTTTCTGTGCTAAAATCAGAAAATGTCAAACAAACATGTAAACGCGACTTCCATGACGCAAAGCCAATAACAGAGTTGAGTATATCAGTTAATGGCAAACACTTCTGTGAAGTCATAGAATAAAT
Source organism: Novumbra hubbsi (assembly GCA_016801125.1). Lineage (NCBI taxonomy): Eukaryota > Metazoa > Chordata > Actinopteri > Esociformes > Umbridae > Novumbra > Novumbra hubbsi. The sequence goes on along the minus strand of JACXGK010000230.1, from coordinate 109,353 downwards.
TAGGTGGAGCAAGGTGAAGGTGCAACATGATGGGTACATGTCCTGCAAGGTGGGGCTTAATCAAAATTCTGGGTAGAAGAGGCGTTGAGCAACCTTGAAAACAGGAAGTTTTTGTCTCTGCTTCTCTATGGACAGCGCAGTGTAAGGGTTGAAAATTATTGGGGAGCCAGTCGTTTCGGTCGTGACCTCCCGCTCTTCCGATATACCGGGGGCTTCCGAACCTGAGGCAAAAACAACACTACGTATGATCTGAATATTCATAACCAACCCACATTGGAACGTAACGAAACAAATTGCTACATATTGATATCATTACTTAACACCACACAACGTGTTTCTCTGCAGAGTGAAAACCTGCGGACAGGTTAAACTTGGAATCGTTAAGCTATTTGGTCTAACTGGTTAGCTTCGTTAACGCGCTAATGTCTGTTATGACACCAGACTGATAAATAGACTAATAACCATGGTACATGCAAAAGACAGACACATCTTGTTTATTTTCCAACAACTGAGTTTGCCATCGCAGTATGGAAACAGAATGATAACTAGCCAATTGCGCCCTAGTGACAACTTAATGAACTAGCTATAATTTCTGACATGTTGGACAACTTCAATAAGTTAGCAAACCTCTACAGTGCTTGCTACGTAGGGACAACAGTACACATTACAGCTAGCTAAGATTTATCGACCACAGCAGCAGCATAAGGTTTGCGATCATAACACAACCACCCAAGCGGGAAACCAGTTGGATATCCCAAACAAACGAATTACGTGGTAAAATGCATATTCATTGCAAGTCTCCGTTGTTTCGACAACATGTATATTATTATTGCCTCAAAATGTTGCTTACCCGGTTTCCAAAATTTCATCGTGGCGAGGGGGGCCGCCATCTTAGTTTTTACGTCACAGTTTCGTTTTTAGCCTAAAAAAATCATTGAAAACTATAAGCCGCGTTGTTTGGAGTATGACGTCATATTTACGTTGGGATTTCTTTAGTGCTTTTTATGTTGACCACAGTAAGGCGCTACAACGAGGTTTACAGAATGGCTTTAAATGTCCGGTATGCACTATCACCTGTATCATTATGTTGCACCAACTCAACATTAGATATAGCTATTGAAGTCATGTTCTGCAAATACAACGTGTTCCTTCTTAAAACTATACCTTTAAGGTTATAAAACATCTACACTTCCTCAACTCTGGAACGCCCTCCCCAACACGTCAGGCAAACACCCTGCTATCATTCAAACAGTCCCTCAAAACCTCTTCAGACATGCATTCAGCGGCTAACCTTCTTTCCTCCACTCCCCTTCCCTCCATCTAATTATTCCCTAATTCTTAACCACCTACTTGTAATTTATTTAACCTTATTTGTACCCATTAGTGATTTCACCCAGTATGAGTACCTAAAAAAAAAAGTTTAAATTATTATTATTAATAATTGTAAAGACGTCACTGCCGTCAAACAACTTCACAAAGGACACAGATCTTCGAAAATGAAGGCTATAGAAAGCCCATGTTTAATGTGATTCCCAAACAATTCCTATGAGAAAATACAATCCTGTCACAAGCGAACCATGTACCTGGTACTGCAGGTAGGGGTCACGACCGCCAGCTTACAGAAACAATGTATTCATTATTCAATTCACACACTATAAAATACTTAAACATATGCTACATCAAACAAGATATAACACAGAAGTACAAATCAATCAGTTTAATACAATGTGGATTATGATAAAATTCAGCATTTTACTGAATTTACATACGTAAACTTCTCATTTCTTTAGGTAAGACTATTTGATTTGAATGCGACGAGAAACCAAACAAATTTGTTTTAAAGATCTGCCTGCTAGACAATGCCATTTCTGAAGAAAAAAAATGAAAACAACAACAATTGATGGCAGTGCACAGAACAGTTTTAGCTTAAAAGTTGGACAACACTCCATTCCAACATTTCAGAAATGTATTTTTCCCTCCCCCTCTCCATGAAGACTGCACTGATCTATTTTGGGTAGGAGGAAGCAATATGGCCATGTGTTTGCATTCACCAACGCGTTTGTGAAATCTGCAGGGAATATACTGCTGGATGGATGGATGGATGCAATGGTTGCGACGAAAGACTCTAAAAAAAGACCCCTTCTTCTTGTGTCCTCAGTTTTATCTGCATTGATATGAAAAAAATAACTGGACAGGTGAGAGCTAGTTTCAGGGTGACACCGCCCACATCCACCACATTTCCTCAGTCCTGAGTTTACAGGACGAGCAGTGCAGACCAAGGAAGGGAGACGAGGAGAGGAAGCCATGTTAGGACCATTGACATGAACCCAGAAAATATTCAAACAGGGCCGTAACCCAACATGATGTTCCTACAAGATCACTTATTTTAAAAAACAATGGTTCCCGCAATGCACTGCATATCGAAGTGTCCTAGATGTGGGTGATAACACACCAGAAACCGTGGAGTTTGTACACTCTTCATGTCCTGAAATTGATTATTTTACTTCAACTGAAATGTTCTTATTTGTTTCCAATAGATCAGATTTCCTTTAGGACTTCAGTCATAATGTAGTGCTGTGTAAAATATTATCCACACCACCTAGAAGAAAACAGAGAAGGGTTAGACATGGACAGGGAAGATTTTTCTTTACATGGTTTACTTGGCAGTTTGAAAATGTATGCACAAACTACCATAAGTCTAGCTGGATAAGTGTTTGATAAATTACTTAGGTGTTCAGTGTTGCTCAAAATTGAGTAGTATTAGAATGGTTAAATACGCTCAGTGGCATTTAAAAATGTGGGTGAGAATGGTAATGGGTTTTTTACATTTGTTCGACAGATTAGCAGACAGCTATCTTAACTTAAATTATAAAACCAGGTACAGTATCATGTTAAAACAGCAAAAGTGCCCCACTGTAACATTTGTAGAATTACATTAAATGAGGTTTAATATTTAAACACGGTCTCAATGCCTGATGGAAAACATTGTAGAATAAAATTAGGTATAATATTTAAACACTGTCGCAATGCCTGATGGAAAACCATGTAGATTTACAGGAATGTTTTTAAGTCTGGTGTCAAACGGAGGCTTTTAAAATGTTCTGTTAGCAAAACTTAGGTTTGTTTCTGACTTTATATGTGGGTATGGATTAAAACCACATGGAACCATACTGGAAACCATTAGACACAGTTTAACTTCAAATATTTTCTTTTGCTAAAAGTGCATAACCACCAATTATAATGTGGTGGTTAAGTCAGTTGAGTAGCTCAAGTGATGCAAGCCTACATTCCATTCAGATTGCCTTGCGCAGTGTTTAACTCACCAGGAGCTAGTGATTATGTGATGAAACCAATTCTAGTTGACCTATCAAAAAGCTAAGACTATGGTTACCAATCAGTGGCATTTCAGAAAATATAGGTTAAACCCTGTCCCCAGAAGTAAGCGTGTGCTTTAGGACGTTGTCAAATAATTTACATTTTTTATTTAATCTTTCTACATTTTCCTGCTGCTGCTGTCCAAGTTGTGTTTCAGTTGAAGCACTTCATAATGATTATTCAACCCCCTGACCAATTCTCTAGTTTTACTGACTTACAAATGCTACATTGGTCAGGCTGTAAATCTGAAAGGAGCATTCTACAGAATTAAAAGATAAATCCATATAAATGCATTTATTTGAAAAAAAGTCAAACAAATGACAAGTATTTGGATATCCTAGTGAGCACAGTTTATCAATAATCAGGTTGTGGATGCTTCATCACACCATTCAGGAACTCCCAGGAAAAGGCCACACCTCCAAATATAGTAACCACACTGCTAGTTACTCATCAGTTACCAACTGTTTTACATGTCAGAATGTGCTGCAGGACCTCATTCCATTATGCCTCACAGAAGGAGACATCTTTGGTCACTATGAACAGGTGCTTGATAATGCCCAACATTCATTTATTTTATCCTCAGGTTTTTTTTTATTACCTGAGGATGAAACAGCAATTTTAATTAGCTGACACACATTCTGATCTGGGGAAAGAGCTTGAATTCGTACAGTTTGTAGGTATGGCCTCGATTTTCTTCCCATTCAAACCACACAGGTATACCAAATCACTAGAAAAACACCAGACATACACGTGGGTGTGCAGGTAGCAACCATAACACTGCCATTGCTTCCGTAAAGGCTGAACAAAGTGTCATACCAGGAATAACGCGAAGGACGTCATGAACCCTTCTTTGGTGAGCTCCCATGTGCCTCCATACTCCTCCTCATCCACCTGCTGAAAGCTGCTGAAGTACACATACAGGAGCCCTGCGTTGATGACACAGAATCTAGGGAACGAGGCAGAGGTGTGAGAAGGGGAGTCATTCTCCGTGTTACAGTTAAGGCACAGCTTAAGTTGTTCTTTTAGTAGAGACCGTGTGCTAGAACAGAGGGATGAAAATGCGGCAATCAGACTGTCCCAGGAACTATGAGCATGCAAAACTCAAAATGTGTTTGCGGTAAACAAAACATTTTGTAAAAAAATAAGTAACATGGCTGAGGGTTCCATAAGGCCCACAGACAGCGTGATAAAAAGGGTGAATTACATTGATGACACTAGAGGACACTCACATGGCTATCCCTAGAAATCCTTTCAATGGGGCAACGCCCCATATCACTCCAAGGATGATGGCGATGATCTGCCTAATCCAGTAGATCACATCTAAAAACTCATCCTGCAGTAGAAGAAATGTAAAAGAAAATGAAGGGATGTTTCAAACAGGTGCAGGCTATTTCATACAATATAAGATTACTGTTCATATGTTATGAGTTTCTCTCTAAGGCATCAAACATCCGACCTATAGTTGAAACAAGTACAGGGTTAAGCTTCACAGCCCCCAAGTGAACAGCACATTGTGGGGTTAAGGGTAGGAGAGCATTCCTCTAGTTGCCAGATCTACTGCCCACATGAATCAGTACCCTCCCTTGGCAATTGAACTGGTTGCCCACCCAATGAGCAACCTGCCTACTAATAAATGACTATTCAGTATCAGTATCCGACTGTATATCCATCCACTGCATAGTGTAAACACGTGGGTGGTAGTGCAAAAGCGAGCGAGAGTATTGTGTACAGTAAACATTAAAGGTATTTGGTATGTATACATAAAAGGTCACAGCTGTTGTAAAAACCTTAACGCTGAAAACCCAAAAAAAGTTGGTAACTGAGGAGGGGTCTGACGGATTAGGCATGAAGCATTAGTGTTAATCTTCACTGTGATTAACGCCGGAACACAACCCCGATCTTGACAACGCGAAACTAACGATATGTATTAAAGCGCCGAAAAGACACAACCCGAAAACATAATTGTCCCAAAAATAGTAAGCACGTGGAACACGGGCAATAAGATCACCGAGCCAAAACATAAGTCCTTAACGTCAGTCGTTACCCGATCCATTTGACAGCCAGCAGTTGGCTAGCTGCGTTACATACATGCTAACTAGCAATCTGGCTAATCAAGGGGAAGCCCATTATGAAACTGCTACACATTCAATATTTTAGTTTAAAATATACATTAACAACATCCGTATAACTAAACAAACCTTATCTTCCCATACAGCGGTACTGTTAAATACTTTGCTCCATGTGGACTGCTTTACACCCCCATTGGCGAGATGAACTTCTTCTTTCCTTTTCGAACCGTTCGTCATTCTTTGCTGACAGTTCCCACAGCGTCCTGCAGACGTAAATTAAACCGCGCGAGTAACAAATTGTAGGATTATATTTTACGGTTCCTGACGGTTTTTCCCAGTGATTATTCTTGCCAAGTTCTTAGAAATGGTTAAGACTACCCACACTTGTATTACTGCCCGACAGGCTGATGTCGCGGATAAACCTGAAGGTTCGAGCAGGCGCAGCAAGCACTTGCCCGGACTTGACCCTTTCTGTAACAGCCAATAAGATTATGCGACGTTCACGCGCCGGACAAGTTTCACATCATAAAAATAAAAGACCGCGCCACCTAGAGTTGGAGTCTTGCTATTTCCTTTTTCTGTTTGTCTTTCTGGTTGCACGGCTGCTGTCAGTGTTATGGTCTTTTTGAGCTGTGTTCGGATCATGTTTTCAATGCCACTGAGAATAGCTTGACTGGGCTTTCTTCAATATCGAGGCCTAATGAATTGATGCTGGATATAGGCTCAAGTTCAAACAAATCAATACTACCAGCACCAGTTTAGAAATAGAAGGTACTATCTGTTAAATGGACTAGTGTGACTGGATTTTTATTTAACCTGGGTTATTTGAGGGATTTGTGTGTGTGTATGTTCTATTGAACACTAGATTTAACTGCGTTTGGGATTGCAATGGCAGTCACCTGTCAGTCAACCTGTGTAATCAATGTACCTATAGAGACTGTGTTAGTTCTATCATTGAAGTCCTGTAGGTCTTGAAAAAGTGTTACGTTTTAGTATCATCACGGTAAACAACCTTCACTACACAGAATTATAGTGTACTATGGTCAAGACCAGGAAGGGAAACGAGGCAGATGGTAAATGTCATAGTCTTCAAGGCTGATTGATGGTGAGAAAAGCAGATGTTTTAGTTTAAGACGTGAAGGCGTCATTACAATAACAACATGATTGAATGTTCTAAATTAAGTCCCTAGAGAATCAGATCTTATGTGATTTTCATATAGAGAATCTTGGTAGATAATGCCTGGGACCCAGAAACATCTTAATAAAACGGTCAGAGATTACAGCTATGCCTATTTCCATCATCATCTGGACCCTATATAGTGCTGCAGATTTGCTGGTCGATCTACAAGAAGAAAATTGATTTGTACATGAAATCACTTGCTTCTGAAAATATAGTCTAATAACATCAGGGAGCGGTGGAGTGAAGCTGTTTCACAATCACACCTCGTGTCAATAACACAGTTAACCATAGCAGGCTTAACACCAAACAAACGTTTTGGGAAAGATTTATGGAAGTGAAGGTATTAACCATCAGCATTGTGTGCCTAGTAATGGCTAGTTTTGTATTTGGAATTACCAGATTGTTATTAAACTAGGGTGCCCGACCAAGAATAAGTTAATCGTTGTGAAACTGCCCATCGATCGGAGGTCTCGGACGGTAATGACGTTTTGTACCACGTGCCTGTCTCTGCCCTGACTACGTGCGTCGTATTTTCCTCTATACGCTCCCGGAGCTGTGAGAGAGACATTCGAAATAAACATGAGCGACGGTGGCCATTGTGGCCACTAGCTGAAGTGGTCAGTATCACGTTTATTACCAGTCGAGGAAGAGAGGGAGAAAGGGGTACCACCCCTACCTAGTTGGCATCAACAAAGCCCCAAATCTCAAATAATATATTTATTTAGTTGTATGGTTAGATTTATTGTTTACTTTTTCATAATCTAAACTCCACCGGGACCATCTAAGGTGAGTGAGGTCTTTCTGAATGTATTCTTGAAAACGAGTTTTTACCTTTTGAAAGTTGTGCGTGCGTTGCTACCTTTGCGGTGTTGGCCAGCTACATGTCGCTTGCATAAAATGGCGACAGCAAGTGGGGAGCGAGTAGTTTTGGGGGGCTTGTCTTTTCCCCCCTTCTGAATTGGTTACAATATTACAAAGATGTATGTAGCCTATTAACTTATCACACACTCCGCCAAGCATGAAACTTGAGAGGAAGGACAACACGCGGCAGTTTGGTTACAATGTATCATATCGGATTTTTTCCATAATGGTCTGGTTGACGGAATGTGACTCACATGTTTCCTTTCTAAAATCACTCTTTCTATTATAACTAGTAACAGTTTTATCAGTTCACTAAAATGTAGTGATCATAACAACTTATTTTTTCTTTGCGTTTATATTGTTTGGGCGTTATGGTTGATGTATACGTTTTGTATTTGACTCACTCCATCATATCGCATCCTCAATCTTACTTGTTTTAAGAAATATTTGAAATAAACTATCAAAGGTTAAGACATTAGACATCTTTAAACCTTTTCACGATTTTGTAAGCCATTACATGCAGTAAATTATTATAACGATCGGCAATAATTGGATCATAAATAGCTTGTTTTTATATTTGTTGTGACATACATTGCCAGCTTTTTTTGGAATATCAAACATACTGTCCTGTATGGGTGAAATATAGAATATTGACGACAAAATATAGCTAATTACTTTCACTAATGCCTGTATATATCGTCTCAATTTACACAACGTGTGACTGATAGCCTATATGAATGTATGCAAGCAGCGGTAGTTGTCTAGGTTACTCCCACCACATGTCAACATTGCCATGCTCTCTGTGCAAGACTTGAGATTAGTTCAAAGCTGTTCCCCAAAGGCTAATTTGTATCTGATGTCCACGTGATAAACCCGCCATAAATCCCTGACTTTAATCCATCTATCTATTCATCAAACATGTCACAGTTATCAGCCTTGATATAAGCCAATTGCCTTACCATTGTTGCAGTGACTAAGAAGGCATCATTTGTGGATGTGTGTGTGTGGGGTGTCTGTGCATGTCTTCCAGTAAATTATATCAGATTTATTTCTGATAAGATATCAGATTTATTCATATTGTGTAACTTACTTGGACATAAAAGATTGTCTGAGGTCTTGGTGTGCTTTATACCTGACCTCGCACACGTACAACATTTCTGTGTGACAGTCTGCAAGGCCTGGTGTTGGCACAACCATTGTATTGTACAGACACAGATTCAAAATAGTTTCCGTGAGAAACAATCCTAAATATTGTATCTCCATCACCAATTGAGTTGAAATGTTGTCTATGGCACTGTTGTTGTTTTGGGCCTACACTATAAAACACACAATTATTTAGCTGAGGCCCTTACTATTTGGAACTAACTGTTATGTCCATAAGCAAATGATTTGGGTGTAATTCATTGATAATGATGTTATTGTCATATTACATGGCTGACATGCTTTGTGTCTGTCTTTTTTTAAACGCCATCTTAAATGTTTCTTGGCCGTCCAAATTTTTCTGAACGGGTTTTCTGTTCTTCTACTGTTCCAAACCTCAATCTCCGCAAAAATACCCACAAAGGCAGGCTCCTGTAAGACCCCTTGGCTTCGGGGAAAAGGATTTGAAGAGAGAGGATTTGAAGAGAGCGATTGAGGGTGTGTGTGTATGTGTGTCCGGAGCCAGCAGGTTGGGGTCAGCGTGTGCAGGCTGAACCCCAGTGCTGCCTGCCTGGCTTCCTGTCTGGTTCACAGCCTGTGATGTCGGCCATTTTAGGTCGGACGGCCCAGCGCATGGTGGTGCTCCGCCATGTTTTCTCTCCCCTCCTGACAGCCTGCTTTAACGCCTGCACTGCCAGTGGCCACAGCAACGCAGGCTTCCTCCGCAAGCCTCTCGAAGGCGCTTGCTCTCACGGGCCCAACAGCAACCCCCCGACCGGGGGCTCGGCCGCATGTAGCCGGAATGACAGTATGGAGACACTGTCATTAGGGTTTTGGTTTGCGTTGCCAAAAAGACGAAGATGCAGCCAGGAAGAGGAGAAACCTCAGAGACAAACATACGCAGGCCCGATCTGTGGTGCCGGAGGAGGTGGCATTGATGGGAGGACAGATTTCTAACTCAACTCCTGGTGTGGAGGAAAATGAGTAGAGAGGGATGACTGAGGGAGTTGTATTTTCCGGAGTTAGAGGGGAGATTAGGATTACTTGGGCCGAGGGAATCAGGGAGACGGTGCCGGCTCCCAGCCTCTCTCTTTCTCTGTCTCTTTCTTTCTCTCTCTGTCTCTCTATCTCTCTGTCTGTCTCTCTCTCTCAGTCTCTCAGTCTCTCTCTCTGTCTGTCTCTGTTGTTAATGGCGACCAGTGACCCAGGCGCCTGTCTGTTCAGAGAGGGTGTGTGAGCTGGAAAGGACGCCATTTGCCCTCTGGGCCAATAGCGTGATCTGGCGTGGGCGACCACACCTAGGAGACATGAACACCGCGCGAGTGAGGCCCTGAAATAGGAGCAGGGCAGGGACTCTCCACTTCAGTCACCACTCACAGGAGTGAGTGTGTGTGTGTGTGTAAAAAAAAAAAGAAACAGCCCACCAGAGCCAGGAGCTGGATGGCGCATGAGGTGTGTGTGTGTTTCGTGAGCTTGTGGGTGGATGCTGGATGCCCGAACGAGTTTGTGTGTGCGGGGGGGGGGGGTTGGGGTGGTTGCCATGGGGACAGTAACACACCAGTGGTGCTACCGACTTGTCTCCCTGGGCCGAACTTATTCGGGGGGGGGAGGGTTGACGGGGAGAGGAAGGTGGGGGAGGGGTGAGCAAACATGTCGTAGAGGAGGCCAGAGACACACACACAGAAGACAGATGGATGCACACGCAGTCACTGAGAGAGACAGGACACTGAGATAAGGGCTCTGGATTCCAGAGAATATAACACTGTCTGGGACGGCGTAGGTCCGTAGATGGCTACGATCGCCGATTATTCAAACGAGATTCACGTCCCGACAACCATTGGATATAATTGCGTGTCAACGTAGTGTCGATTTGGTGTATTCTGGCCCAGGAGGTTGTCCCTCACAACGGCACCGTTACGCCAGGTGACATTCTGGGGGTTTGTTAATGCCCTTGGCGACGGAAGCCGAGCGAGGCGCGTTGGACTCTCCCATGAGCTAGAACTATCATTCCCCTAAAAAAAAAACGTGTCCCTGGCTGTGACCCCTCCCTGGCCCAAGGGTGACTCGGAAGAAGTCAGGATATGCAAACAAAAAAATGATTTCAACCCAACATGCTCTTTGGGCACTTGTTTTGCATGAAACAATTGTAAGCCCTGTTTTTCTTGGGTCTTGCTGCGATGGCTGTGTGTGTCGGGATAACAGCATTCGGTCTGTGTGGGTCACAGGGAGTGGTGTCTTTTGTGGCGTAGGAAAATGGCTGCCCCACTGCTTCGGTAAACAAGCCTCGCTCACACAGGCATGCATGCAGCCACACACACACACACACACACAGTCATGCCTCACACCCACTCCATCTTGCTCAGACAGGCATGCTGACGCGAGCGCCCACACCGACACACACAACGGAGCTTCATGGTCAGTCTCACTGGTGATCATGGGGGGGGGAAACATTCTGACCCATATTCCAGTTTTCAACGTTTCCCCCATGTTTACTCAACAGGCCCCGTTGGAGACCAGCGCAACTGAAGACGGGCAGAAGCTGAACCAGAGTTACACCGAGAAGTGTGTTTCTGCGTGCTATCTTTTCTTTTGCGACCCTGGCGTTTTGTTTCAGGTGCTTGTGGAGAGACGTTTGTCTCTGAGGTACTCTGACGTAAAGGCTCCTCGACACCAGACCCTCTGGTGAAGAAGCTCTCTCGGCCATGTGGCGTGTGTTTGAACAGTCAGAAGTTAACTTAATGGTGTTCGTTTGGGTCAGGGTGGGGTGGGGAGGACCCCTTAGTCTTTCTACTGCTCTTTTGTAGCCAGTCAGAGCGGACAGACCGGCTGGCATGTGGCGCTCCACCACACACATGCCCAGAAACACGCATGCACACACACGCTGAGGAAACGCATGCGCAGACACACGAACACTGCAGCCCAGCTCTCAGGTTGTGTCCACTAGCCGAAGAGCTCACGGCGGAACATTCCAGTCTGGCAGTGAGTAGGAAGGGGGAGGAGAAGAAATGACTCTGTGATTGTAGTGCAAAGAGAGGAAGAAAAAGAGTGGGGGTTGTGTGTGTGTGTGTGTGTGTGTGTTCGGGGGGGGTTATGGAGGAGTGGTATCGGGGCAGAAAATTCCTCTCCGAAACACCTCGCTGCTTCCTCTGAGAGCGTTAACACCCCTCCCTTCCCATTTTCCCTCTCTCGCTTCTCCACTCTCACCCCCAATTGTCCTGCCCATCCCCCACTAACCTTGCCCTCTGTCACCCCCCCCCCCCCCCCCCCCC
>JACXGK010000230.1:85480-97359 GCA_016801125.1 Novumbra hubbsi | reverse complement strand
AGAAGGCTCATTGTAAAAACAGAAGACGAACCCTTGCGGTTCTCAGATTGGCATTTGCAATATTGTCTCCAGTGCTTGCACAACGTCGACACAAGCCTCTCTTTATCGTACGGGATTGGAGCTGTTGAAGGCGACCATACAGCAGATTTGATTGGTCGTTGTGGTGAAATTTCAGCCCTGTAACTCAATTCAAAACAATTAGGTCCACAGGCCTTGCCGCCAACTCGGGTTCATCTACATAAAACCAAGACCACATCATGGAAAGCCTACAGCACCTTTCTCCACCCTCCTGACAGCCTGCACTGTCGGTGGCCACAGCAACGCAGGCTTCCTCCGCAAGCGTTTCATCCCCAAACCCTTTGGGCTTTAGCTCCCCAAACCCTTTGGGCTTTGGCTCAAATATTCCCTTTAAAGTGCCCTTGACGAGACGCTCAACCATTATCGTACCTGATATTCACTCTGGATAACACTGATCAGTTTTGGTCAGGTCATCTGTTTCTGGTTCACTCCAGCCTTGAGGAAACTGCCGGTGGGGGGTGGAGGTTGGATTAGAGGCTAAATTAGCGCTGACCGACAGGGGACAGACAGGTGTTTGTCTGTGCGCGTACAAGTTTGTTAATGACTGTATTGGAACGGACAAAGCCACTGCTCACAGTTCATTCCTTTGGGGATACTCCAGTGCACATCTGATGCCAGGCAGGTTTAACATGGCGTTTTATGCATGGAATGCTTGAGCTTGTCCAGCAAGTGAAATTGCAAGCTGCCCACTTTTTTTTTTTTTTTAAGGTTCGCGCTGCTGTGTGCCATTGAGGGGGAAAAAAGTTATTGTTTCAAGCAGCAATTATTGGTAGCATGATTTTTTGGGGGGGAAATTAATGTTTTTTTTTTTTTTACACACCAAGGTAGATCACAAAGTTATCCACGAGGATGTCTGCAGTAAAGAGGTTTGCCTTTATCTCGGCGGCTTCACTTAGACGTGGGATCAGGTCTTTATTGTGCCTTTGGGAGTAATAGCCCTAGAGCTGTTCTCCCGTACTGCACCAGTGCATCTTGGGAGCAAACGAGCGAGAGGGAAGGGAGAATGAAAGGAGCGCGGGGGAGGAGCTGCTTGCCTCCTCCAGGAAACTAAGCCATTTTGTTTTTGGGGGTATCGGGAGGGTTCGAGGGACATGGAGGTTTGTATAGTTTGGTGAGGGTGTGTGGGTGTCTGAACGGCGAATGCCACTATTACCACAAGGACAGTTTCCAAAAGCTAATGCCTTGCTTATTACAAATCAGAATGGGTCTTTCCCTCCAGTGCTGCGAATTGTTTTGCCTAGAAGAGGGGAACGGTTCCTTCTGCCCAACTTGACGGCCGGAACGAGGGAGGAACGGGGAGGTGCGTGGGGGGTAGTGGAGGGGTGCGTGGGGGGTAGGGGTTGTCTCTAAAACCCTACTTTACAGATCAGTGAGAGACCGGGAGTGGAACGAAAGAGGTTCAGTATACTGGCCTATAGCCCCCATAAAAACAGATTGCCTCAAATTACTTTGATTATAAGATGAGTTTTAAAAGGTGCATACTGATTTCTTTTTTTTTTACCTAGAAAACCGACAAACTAACAATAAAGTTTCATATTTTTGCCAATAATTTTCCCACAGTTCACAAAATCAGCTCTGAACCATTTCGGTGTATCTGCCGTTATGATTTGGCCGGGAGGAATGTTTTTGCGTAGCTTTGCTGACACTGCTGTTTCTAGAAGTTCTGCTTTCTTACACCCTCTCATCATTTGACCCAAAATGTTTAAATAAAAATGTTTTTGTATGACGACAACCTGAATGTCTTCTCTCTATCTAATTGTAGGTTCCCCGGCTTCCTCTATATCCCCCAAAGGAGAAAAGCATTCACACACAGACGTGAACAAAGACATTGAGCGGTCATGTCCCACCTTGCCTGTTTCCCCAGGGCCGGTCCATGATCAGGACCCTAACCGCCATAGAACCACAACCCGACCGCATTTCTCCTCGGTCGGCCGTCACCCCCCCCCCCCATTCCCTACCCCCCTTCCCAACTTTACACCAACCATGGCCAGCAAAAGGAAGTCCACCATCCCCTGTATGATCCCCCACAAAGCCATGCATCTTCGGGAGGAACCGGAACATGACCCGTGCCTGTCCGACCCGCAGTTCGTCCTTCGGCAGGTTCGGGACCAAGGCTACCCCCCGAGGTGCGTCAATGAGGAGAGTCCCTGCGAGCGATCACCTTGCGGGTCTTCCCGGGCCGAGGCGGGGGTCGACGGCGGGGGGGGCACCTACACGTGCCGGCCGTGCAACTTCGAGACCCGCGACCTCAACCTTTTCCTGGACCACGTCTACAGCGGCCACCCGGACTTCCGGGCCGACCCAAGCTTCCAGTGCGTGGACTGCGGCGTGTCAGCGGCCAAGTTCGAGGGCCTGGCCCTGCACAACGCCCGGGTCCACCCGAGCACGGCCGCCACCACCCTCCAGCTGAGGCGGCGGGAGAGGAGGGCGGTGGTGGAGCAAAGCCTGGTGACGGGGGCAGAGAATGGGAAGGACACTGAGATCTCCATCACCAAGACCCCGATCATGAGGATGCTGAAAGGGAAGTCCGAGTCTAAGAGGATTTTGGTGTCCCATTCGTCCCCGGACGAACCCGACCCCCTGCCCACCTCGGTCTCCACCCCTAAAGAGGCTGAGAGAAGGGAGACCCCGGCGGTGACTGTTACGCATGTCCCGACCATCGTGCACAACGGAATGGCCACCAAGGTATCGCTTCCCTCGGCTATTCAGATTGTTAACGGCTCGGGGTCTCTGCCAATGCTCAAGACTGCCATCACACAGGTACATAGTTCAATCATTCTTGGCTGTGTTTCAAGTGTTCCTCAAGTCATGACTTTGTGATTAATTCTACAGTTGTGTATTTGGATTAATTAATTCAATATTTTGGGCAAAATGTGTACACTTTTCCTCAGGGAACTGATTGCAGTTAAAGTCATCGATTGTGTTGCTTTTGGATAATAACGTTTTTTTTGATGTTCTTTGAACCAGGTTGTGTCAGTGGTCCAAAACAGGAACTTTCACCATCAGACATCTCCCATCACTGTCTCCTCAACCCTTTCCTCCACCTCCTCAACCTCATCTTCCTACACCACATCCAAGAACATGCCCAAGGTACAAACGTTGATGCTCGGGGAGGGTGGTGTAAAGTGCCTCGCAATAGGGAAGAACAACCTTTTAGATTTTCTCATCTTGATATGAACCCAGGCTTGATATGAAACCAAATAACACGTCTCAAACTCCCGGGAAATAATGGGTCTTTCTTTTGTTGGTCAGGTGATGATCCCGTTGAGTAGCATCCCTACCTACAGCGCCTCCATGGACTCCTCTTCGTTCCTCAAGACGTCCTTCAGCAAGTTCCCCTACCCCACCAAGGCTGAGCTGTGCTACCTCACTGTGGTAACCAAGTTCCCAGAGGAGCAGATCAAGATCTGGTTCACCGCCCAGAGACTCAAGCAGGGCATCAGCTGGTCCCCGGAAGAGATCGAGGATGCCAGGAGGAAGATGTTCAACACCATCATCCAGACGGCACCACCCAGCACCCAGCACCAGACGTTGCACCGCGGTCAGACCCAGACACACCACAGCCCGGCACAGCACACCATCACAGTCCTGCCCGCCTCTCTGGGGCCTACGGGGATCCCCCACATCCTCCAGGGATCTCTGGTGGGCCAGGGAGGGGTGATCGTCACCCAGCCCATGATGGCCAATGGCATCCAGGTCAGCAGCGCCCCCGTGGCACTGGCGGTCACTCCTAAACACCAGGCTGCGGCTCGGCCTACGATGCAGGCCCGGCCTGCCCCCGCCCTAGTGGCGGATAAGGGGATTAGCATGGTGGTGGGGACAGTTGGGAGCAGTAGTAGCGGAAGCAACATCAGCAGTAGCAGCAGCAGTAGTAATGGTGGAGGTAGTACCAGTAGTATTATCAGCAGTAGCAGTAGTTACAGTAGTAGTAATTTCGGTAGCCATGCTAGCGTAATTAATCTCAGCCTTGGCAACAACCGAGGGAATGGTGTTCATAATACCAATAGCAAAATCATCAGCTCCAGTGGCAAAATCAGCCATGCCGTTGCAAACCTCAATGGGAAAAGCAACAGCATTGTTGTCAACACCATTAAAAGCATAGACATCGGCAAAAGCAATGGCAGCACTTTCGCTAAAATCGGCGAGAGTAAAGCCATTGCAGACATCAAAAGTACTGTCGACAACAAACCCAACAGCAGCCAAGACATAAGCAGCAGGTTGAGCTTCAAGACGCCGACCCCCACGCCAACCTGTGTTCCAGCAGGGGCAGCTACCCCTCCACCAGCCGCCTCCACAACCGCCACGGGTAACACCAGCAACCCCACTGCTAGCAAAACCGAAGCAGCTTCCTCCCCTTCGGCCAAACATCCCTCCTCGTCCTCCCCGGTGCAGGGCGGGAGCACGGACGCCAGCGGGATCCCCAGCTCCCGAACGCTCCCTAACAGTTTCCTGGACCCCAGCTTCTACAAGAGCAAGAAGACCGTGGAGCAACTGAGTGCACTCAAAGAGAGCTTCACCAAGAGCCAGTTCCCCAACCAGGAGGAGGTGGACCGCCTCATCGCCTTAACCGGCCTGACTGTGCGCGAGGTCCGCAAGTGGTTCAGCGACCGCCGGTACCACTTCCGCAACCTCAAGGGGGGGCGTTCAAGCACGGGGGGTCAAGGTGGTTCTGGCACTTCAACCGCACTCGGGTCAGCTACTGCCCCCACCCCATCTGGGACCCCCAGTGGGGCCCCTATGGACCTCTCAGACACAGCAACTCTCAGCGAAACCCCACAGAAAAAACAGCAGGGTTCTACAACCCTCAGTCCCCCTTCCTCACAGACGCCAACTTCCCCCACCACGCCGTCCAGACGACCCCCAAGACCCCCCTCTCCAGACTTCACAGCTATCCGCTACAAAGAGAGGGACCCACTGCAGGTGAGCTTTGTTTTCTAAGTAAAAAAGACATCCATGAAATTATTACTTTTTAATAATGTTTGAGTTTGATTTATAGTCTCGCCTGCAAATTTAATTTCCCAACAAGCCACAGGAAACCTCTGCCTCTCGTCTTTACCTTTTCAGGTTAGGGCGCTGGAGGCCAGCTTCAAGCAGGACCTCGAGCCTTCTGGGGAGGAGGTTGACCGCCTACGGTCTGAGACCAAGATGACCCGCAGGGAGATCCATGGTTGGTTCGCTGAACGCAGGAAGAGATTTGCCGCCGAGAAGAAGAAAGAGGAGTCAGAGAGGGTGGAGAAGGAGATGGATGCAGGGGAGGTAGCAGGTCCTACGAAGAATGACGCGAGGGTGAAGGAAGAGGAGGATGTGGAGGAGAGGCAGAAGGAGGACAGTTCAGGCTCTGAGCTGAAGGTGAACCCCATTAAGATCAACCTGAAGATGCTCAAAGTGACAGAGTCCAACGGCAAACCAGACATTGATGGGGGGCAAGCAGACAGCCCCACGATGCCTACCCTGTCACCCCCAACCTTGACCCCGGCACCCTCTCCGGCCCAAACTGGCACCCATGCTTTAACCACCATTCCAACTCTGACCCCAAATCCATCCCCCTCACCCAAACCCTCCCCCTCCACAACATCGAAACCGGCAGCACTGTCATCTACTCCTGCCCTTAAGCCCTCCTTGTCCCCCAAACCCTCCCCCATACGGGGGAAGAAGACGTTGGAACAGCTCCACCTCCTGAAGCAGGTGTTTGCCCGGACCCAGTGGCCCAGCGCGGCCCAGTATGACGAGCTGATTTCTTCCACTGGATTGCCCAGGCCCGAGGTGGTGCGCTGGTTTGGGGACTGCCGCTATGTGCAGAAGAGCGGCCAGCTGAAGTGGCTGGAGGCCTACCAGACCATGGTGCTGGATGAGGACTTCCAGAGAGGAGACACTCAGATGCTCAAAGCCCACCTAGAGGCCCATGGGAGTCTGGAGGAGGAACAGGTACTACTATCCAGAACCTTGATTGATTTCTGAGTTATTGTGTATTTACTTGGTTCACAATATCGTAATTTCCTTACGATACTCTGTTTTGGTAACATATGAGGGTAGACGCTATTACAGGCAGTGCCCAGTGGGGGGGCTGTTTCTTATGCAAATGTAAAGATTTGTATTTTCCTGATTTACAGACTACGCCTCATGATTACGTGTAAAAACACCACACATGATGTCACTAAATGACATTTGGAGACGCTCAGGGTTCAAAACATTGCGTAACAGTTTAGTCATTTCACACTTTCTCTCATCCAGAGTGACTTCGAGTGTATCCATTTTAAGATGGGTAAGTGAACAAAATCCATGCAACTCAGTAATAGGAAGTACATTCAATAAAATATCAGCTAAATTCAATGCTGGTATGAGGACAAAGCACATAATTAACAAGTGTTTATTCACAAAGGCAACAGAGAGGAGTAATATTAGGCACTCCATAAAAAGGTTTCAAAAAAATCGTCAGAGGCTCTGCTATCCTAACCTCCAGTAAGAACTGGTTCCAACATTCAAGTGCATGGACTGCTTGGACGCCAGTGGTGATAAAGGACTGTTTGTCCTCTAGGTGCTTGAACTCGCCCAGGCCAGCGGGCTGACGGAGGAGCTGGTGCGACGCTGGTTCTGCACCCAGGCTCCTCTGCTGCTGCAGGGGAAGAACAGGGAGATCGCAGCAGCCGGGGAGGGGGTAGCGGGGGAGACCCCCGGGGTGGGCGGAGCTACTGTAACGCCAAGCCCCGCATCCATGGCACCCGTAGAGGGAGGAGCAGCGGAGCCGGTCCAAGGAGAGGGGGAGGTGAAAGAGGAGAACGTGGAACAGTCGGTGTGCGGAGGAAGGAAAGATGGGGGGGAGGAGGAGGTGGTGAAAACAGACAAAACCATGACTCCTGAAAAAGGTAGTGCTTTTTAAAAATAATTGATTTATTTTTTGTAGTTTGCACACATTTCGTTCTACATGTTCAGTGAACTCAACATATTTGAACAGTGCTGTTTTTTTAGCACTTTGGGATTTGTGCAAACTGTTAATTTCAGGGTATTTTCATCCATATCAGAGTACATACTCACTCCATTTCAGGGTGCCAAAGTATTTGGACATAATAGACATTGTGTAAAACAGTCATCTTCAGTACTTGGTCACATAGCCTTTGTCTTCCTGACATCACCAGACGCTGGGTGATGATGGTGATGCTTCACCGGGCATGTACAGGAGCCTTCTGCTGTTTCTGCTGCTTTCAGGGCCTTTCTGCCTTTCGTCTTGTCAACATGGGAAGTCATGCTCAGTTGGATTGGAATCAGGCGATTTACTTAGCCAGTCAAGAACGTCCTACTTTGAAACTTGGTAGCTATGGCAGGGAGTTTTTTTGGGGGGGGAATGACCTCAAATAATTTTTGAGGCACGTGGCTGTATGCGAGAAGACAAGATGTTTCTGCACACTTACAACTACTGTTGCCATTAGCAGTTAAAACATCCTGAAAATATGTGAGACCGCTGCAGCGGCAGACATACATGCTCAAAACACCACACATATTCACCATATTTCCCAGATAAGTTGATGTACAAGTTCTTTTTTTCTTCTTGCCATCAGTGTGGTACATGTTAATTTGTCTCATCTGTCCACGAGACCCTTTTCCAGAAATCTGCAGGCTCCTTTGGGTACTTTTTAGACGGGCAATCCTGATTTTGAGGTTAACAAGTGTATTTTCACCTTGAAGTATGGCCTCTGTAGATTGGCTGGTGAAGTCTTCTGCGGATGGTAGCTGACACATCCATGTCTACCTCCTGGAGTGCTCCTGATCTATCGGACACTGTACAAAACAATTATATGGTAAGCATTTTTGGGTCATCCACTTGGTTTTTCTTGGTCTTCCATGTCGTTTTTCCAGTACCAAACGGTTAATTCTTGCATTTGTAATGTTTTGGCTCTCAGGTCAAGCTTCCAAATGTATCCGCTGGTTTGACTTGCACGTCTTTGGTCCTCATGATGTCAGACGCTAGCAAGCCTTCAGATCCAAAGCATAGAGACAAGACATTGACTGCCCTCTTGTGGCTAATGCTGCAATGAAAAACACAACTACTTAATAAACATTTGTTAAACCAGTACTCCAAATACTTTGGCACCATTGGTGATATGTTCAAAATGTGCTGTCATTTTAAACCCATAGACCTAATTTCAGATCCAAAAAAACACCGGTATTACTGTCCGACTATGGGGTTCACTGAATGTTTTCAATCTCACTGACATGCAAAGTAGCACTACAGTAATTGCCTGCGTTCATTGTAATACCTTTGGTCATTTCCTCACAGGAACAGACTGAGGAGGGATATTTGTCTGAGGGGAGAGAGAAGTGAGCGAGGGAGGGATGCAGAGAAAGGGGAGGCCCAGAGGGACGATGCAGGTGGTCTTTGCACAGGGCCCGTTTGAGTGCTTGACAGATGTGATTGTAACCGGATCACTGGAAATGGACCCTGAAACCTTCCCCCTTCCCTCTCTCTCCCACACACAACCCTTCGCTCGGGGTGGACTCTTGATACCCAACCCCCATCTCTCACCAACCCACTCTATGCTGAAGATGGTACCTGCAAACCCCACTGCGCCAATCTCCTTCGAACTATTTCCAGACTAGACAGTCTGTTATCCTCGGGCAGAGGTGGGAGTATAGGATTCTCTCCCCCCTTTGGACTGCGAGCCCTGGATAGAACAATGGAAGGGGCGAGGTGTGGTTGGGTTTTGGACTGGACAGACCAAGCCAATCCTTTAGTGTGAGGGTCACCAGTGTGTGAAAGGAGAGAGGAAGCAGAGCGAGAGATTGACTGAGGTTTTTGGTACGAGATGGAAATGGCACAGACCAGACCTTTTTTTCTCTTTTTTTTTGTTTTTTTAAAAGGAGACTGGAGGTCAATAGAGAAACAGATGTATCTTTGTTTTAGCATCAAGTATGTCTGTTCTGTGCGTCATTAATGTTTGTTTTTGTCGTCATGAAGCTTTGTTGAAATGTAACATCTTTGACAGGCTGTAAAAGAAGCACCATCATAAGTCTGTTGTATAATTTTTACAGATGTTATTTGCAGAATAAACAAAATGAAACAAACTGGTTACCTATCATATTTTCAAAGTCAAGCATATCTGAAGTCAGTGTTATTTAAGTGTTTTTCTGGAAGTCACTTTTAAGGCAGCGTCACCATTTCATAAGGGTTTTTTTTCTTCCTGGAAGCCAATGTTATAGTTGCAAAAGGTTTTTCTAAAACAATTTTCTCAGGACCTACCTTAAGTTGCCAGAACTAACGGTTTTGACAAGATGTTACCAGAACAAAACAGCTTCAGAGAAAACAGTCATGTGGATGGAAAAGCTGTTTTAGTTGAAATACGTTTTTGGTGAAGTCAGCCAAGTGTTCTTTTGATTTTTGAACTCCAACTTCTGTTTAAGAAACAAGAGTATGTGGTTCATGTTTTCTAACTAATATTTCTATAATTTAATAAACCAATCATTTCTTATTTTATATTGTCTGTATTTACATACAATAGTTTTTTCAATAATCAGTCTGGAAGATTTGGGGAAAACATGGAGAATCAAGGGAAAAAACATGAATTCTTAACTTTGTGGACACATTGTAGATTGGATGTGAGATCCCCATTCACCGGGATATCATGAAATAAATCAAACCAACATTCTATGAGGCAAATAATAGTTGAATAAGTACTTTAATTCTCAGGCTTGAATATGTTGCATATGATAGGCAAAATTAAAATGAACACTTCCTCCATAGCTTAGGCACATTACAGAAAGGCTTGGTTTAATGAGACCATTCATAAGAAAATTGTGACGAGTCAAGGTCAAAATAAGAAATGGCATGAAAGAAACCAACAGATTTCTGAAGGAACAACGTAATTATACAGTTCTAAACACGAGAGACGCGGGTCGACGGCAGGAGCTGCACGTCAAATGCATGTGGTGTGGGGAAAGATGGGGCTCATGTAGCGGTCCTCATCCCTCAACGCTTTGATGAAGGGATGACAGAGAAAGATGGCCAGGTTCCAACCCATTTTCAGCTTTTACAATCCATATGGCTTCAAAAAGGCATTTCCTCAATGGCAAAACATTCTGAATAATACATATTTTCTGCAGAAAAAGGTTGCATTTGCATAAACTGACAAACACACGCACACACGGAAACAACCCTCTTCTTTCCTTAGAAACGAGCAAAAAACACTTTCCAAGAGCACCTTGAAACAATACATCTACCTGCACTGAAATGATGGCCTGCTTGTACTCAGAATCTTCCCCCCAAAAACGTTAAAAAAGCGGATAACCACTTGTCATTCATGCCCAATACCCCCAAGACTACAACATTATGGGCTAAAGGCTAATACGATTAACCTTAGGTTGTATTCAGAGAGCAACTTACATTAACACAGACACAGGTGAGATATCTAGCGTATTCAGTCAAAGACTGACAATCAACGAGAAACTGATCAAGTCAACCTTCAGGGAAAACAAGTTCAATCCACGCTTTGGAGATGTCGTGCACAAAATGTGCTGTTACGACCCCTGAAGGCCAAGTCATGGCACAACAGACTAATGATTTAGACCCCTTCAGTACAGAAGAATGTTACATTATGAATATCTTCAGCTATTACAGGGCTGTGTTGCAAACAGCCGCTTTGATAGCATCTTCAGAAGCCCTTTGGGATAATCTGGAATGCAGCACACAAAAGTCCCACACAGACCTACAATGAACACATTTTGGTGCAGCCTTTCAATCCAAACTGTGCATAGAACAGTTTGCCTTTTCCTGTGCGGATTTAGTATGCTAACACTCTCTGCTCTAACACGGTCTATGCTCACAACCAATGGGGAATGTAAGACACCTTTCTTACAGGTATACAAAGACGCAACCGTTGTCTTTCGTAGACCTCCATAACGTTCCTGCTTGGAATGAAAGTAAAGAGACAGGGACTGTAGACAGGAAAACACTACCGTGCAAACTTCACATACTTTCTGAAACGGCTAGTCTACCTCTCGTTCGGACAATTCCAATAGTTGTAGTAGTGGTCCTAACAGAAAAATCGATGACATCCTAATAGTCGGAAAGGTTATGTGCATAACCTTTTGACTAAAGGTTACGCATGGATTGGGGGGTGTCATTTCAATGTAAAACAAGACTGAGTGCTTGTACTGTTACTTGAGAGTATCTGCTTTGACACCACAAGGCAGAACGAAGGAGTCAACCATCGTTTTCAGAAAGCAAATTTGGCAAAGTAAGAAAAGCCTGTGTGTGTGCGGGTACTGTCAATCTATATAAAGGCTTGAGTTCCTCCACTCAGAAATGTGGAGTTAATACACTTTAAGACAGAGAGCCAGAGAGACCTCGTGTTTAACACAGGAAAAAAGGAAAGAAAAAAAAGAAATCACATGACGAATGTTTAAAAGTTTAAATAATAATAAAAAAACATGGAGACAAACTCTTTGAGAGCGGGTTGTCTGTTGTAGTTGTCTGGCTAAAAGCACAGCAGGAATAAATATATATACTTGTATATGTCAAGAGAGAAGAGAAAAACAAGACTACCATGGAAAACGGACAGTTTCAAACGGACATCTTTACAGCCCCCCAACCCTCAAACCTCAGCACGTCGCCCCCTCTCCTAGCAGGTTCCCCCGAGCGCTGGAACCTCTTTTGTTTTTGTTCTTTTGTTGCATCGTTTTCTCCTTCCTGTCTACGATGGACTGCTTCCATTATGCTGCCACATTTCCCAACACTGTCTGCCTCTTACTCCAGGAGGGGTGGGGGGGGTGGGGGGGGGGGGGGGGGCCCGAAATGTAGGCCATAGCAGGGG
>JACXGK010000230.1:70583-85380 GCA_016801125.1 Novumbra hubbsi | reverse complement strand
CGCATCATCCTGCAGGACGGGGACACAGACAACCTTCTGGAATCTGTCACGGGGAAAAGAGAACCAGCAACCCTCCCCTCCCCCCGACCCCACCATGGACAGAGAAGACGGAAAATACGCACCCCTCACACGTACCTCCTGTTCTGGGAGTCCAGGTCCAGCAGGGCCTCCTGGGACACCCTGAAGTCATCCAGCGGGGTCTGGTAGCGCGCCTCGAGCGACCCCTCCCGGCCCCGGTACGCCTGGTTCAGGGTCTGAGCCGCTGGGGACTGGGACGGGGACACGGAGGAGGTCGAAGACGTGGAGCCCGTCTCCCCCAGGCGCTCACGCCCGACCTGCGTAACCACCGTGGCGGATGCGCCTCCTGCCGGCAGGAACGAGCTCTGCACCTCCCCGTTTTCCTCCTGGCCAAGGGACAGAGAACGCGTGGCGTTAGACGCGGCGGCGAGGAGACCCTCGGTGCCTGTGACGTGTGAGGGCCACTTGACCGTGGGCTCCGGCGTAGCCGACCCACCCGGCCCCGGGAGACGTCCATGTGCACCAGCAGGGACGCCAGCTCCAGGTCTTCATTGAAGCTGTTCTTGAGCGGGACGGAGCGGTAACCTGAGGTGAGAATGAGACGCCGGGCTCAACACGGATGGAAACCACTATCGAAAAGCAATAGATGAGAAGACAAAAAAGCGACTAGAAAATCCCCGGACGAGAGACGCCAATACATTTGCGACACGCGGACAGGGAATTCCGTACCGGTCTTGAGGCCGTTGATGGGGAAGCTGGCCTGGGCTAGGAAGTTCTGGTCACTGAACATGTCGATCTCATACACCACGAAGCGCAGAAAGGCAAACGCAGAGTTGCACACAACGAACTGGAAGGACTTCCGCGGCCATGTGGGGTTCAAACCATTATCCGCTGGAGAGATGGACGAAATAAAGATGACGTGATTAGCTAACCAAGTTTGAAATGATCTTATGCCGGTAACTGACGGGATAATTCTGTCTTAAAAGCACACAAAGTCACTAAAGCTCCTGTCACACACCACCTGACAAGTTACCGGAGTTCTGAAAATCCAGGTCCATTTCGTGGAGCCTTTTTTGTCTCGGTCAGTAACTCAAGTGATTCCTTGATTTTAACAGTTACCAGTATTGTCCCTTATTCTAAATAGGTAAACTAAGTTACTGTATAACGATCACACACACCACTACATTTGACCCAACAACAAAGAACCTACATCTTTACAATATAGACTTCCCAAAACACGCAGCATTAAAAGCTACCACTAACTATAGGACACGGAGATGAATCCGTCCCGACGGGTTCATTCATGTAAGGCGTCTTACCCTCAGAGTCAGTTTTCTGTTTGACACTGTCGTATTCCGCGCCGCACACCTCGATCTCGATCAGCGGGCACACGATGCCGCGGCCATGTTTAGGCAGGTGACGGGCACCCAGAACCTGGGGAACGGAGAGTTTAATGCGCCTCTAACGAAACCAGTCCGACACACCTAGGACAGGGACGCCCGTTCCAAACGCACCTCTATCTGCAGCGTGACGGACTCCAGACCCCGGAGAGTGCTCCGGTCGAAGGGGTCAAAGTTTTCGTCTCTCATGATCGGTGGCTGGAGGACGTACCCGCTCCTCCCATTCAACATGAACAGAGCCTGGTTCATCTGCATGGGCTTGTCTGGAGAGGGAGGAGGGTTTTCCCAAACAGGATTACTGGGTCAATGCCCACTCCTACTCCGTGCATTTGTAAAATACTCATCTCAATTTCGCCTTTTGGCTTCAACGTATGAAATGAAATATTGAAATAGTAAACAAGTCTCCATTTAATTGAATGCCTTCAATGGGTAGAAATGGACCAGTCAGTCCACCCTGTTACACCCTGTTACACCCTGTTACACCCTATAATCCATCCCTTAGATGAACCGCAGGTAGATGACTGCAGGTGACACGGGGACGTGGGTATGTCGGCCACCCCAGCCCCACCTACCGGCCGTCTGGAAGTTCAGCGCCACCAGCTGAGATCCACAGAGCCACATGGGCAGAGGGTCATAGTTGGAGGAGTCCAGCCTCTGTCCGCGGGGGTAGATCCGAGACAGCTGCAGCCGGTTGTACTGGAGGAAGCGCTTCCCTTTGATGCGGTTCACGTACTTCTCTGCCTTGGTCTCTGGGAACGACGACATGTCCCGGAAGCACGCCCGCTCACTTCCGATCTCTGAAGGCGGAGAAGGTTCAGTGAAATGTGCTGGGGTATGTGTGTGTGTGTGTGTGCTGGGGTGTGTGTGTGCTGGGGTATGTGTGTGTGTGTATGTGTGTGCTGGGGTGTGTGTGGGTGTGTGCGTGCTGGGGTATGTGTGTGTGTGTGCTGGGGTGTGTGTGTGTGCTGGGGTGTGTGTGTGTGCTGAGAGGGGGGGTGGGGTGGTGCAGATTGTTCTAGACAGCTGAGGTACAACAACAGACCTCTGTCAGACTAATGAAGGTCCAGACAAGAAGAACATTGTGAATTCAAGTTTTGGGACTTGCTACACGGCAGAATGGGTTTTGTGGGATTCTGAGGTGTTTTCGTTGCATCTTATAGTATCCAACAAAGAGCTGCATGTTGATTTGACAGTTCTGTGAGGCTAGCCGACAGGCCTCCCGTTGCTCAAAATATTGTTTGTGGCACTGCCTGCATTTATAATCAAGCAATGTCCAGAGTTCAGCCCCTGGCTGTATCCTCCTAGGGACAATTTCCTAGCCACTGGGCTTCAACATCTCAGTGCTAGCTTTTCTTTAATAAAAAAAGGTGTAAAACTACATGAACTGATTTAAACTTGATTTTGCACTCAATTTGTACTCGCAGGGAAATGCTCTAGGTGTTGAAGCTTAAACGCAGTTTTACTTCCGACATGTCAGAACAATGGACACGTGTGTGTTTTTGTCAGTACAGGTGAGGTTTCAATAGTCCAGTCTTAATCGTAACCCTGAATAACAGCCCTATAGAAGCCTGATATCTCAGCAGTCATGCACTTGGCACTGGTTTGACGCCTCGGCACACATCACGTCATACACAACAAATGTAGACGCTGCAACATAAACAGAGACTAACAGGAAGAGGGAGACGTTTCAAAGACTAGCACTCTTCTTTCCACTTCCTGTCTCAGAGCTCTTCACACATCGAGTGTCCCACACAAACAAGATGGTTATTGCATCGGACAGTACCCAAAAGGTTTGATAAAACATTCTCCACAGGTAACTAACTCCTAATATATTTTGTCCTCGAGTAAAGCAATAAGACAATGCGTTTGATCGCAGTTTACCACTTCAAAGATGCTGATGACCAATGGCAACGTTATCAATGTCAAAAACACTGTTCTATTTCATACAGAACGGTTGCCGGGGGAGGGGGGGGGGGGTGTCAGGCAGCGCACAACAATGCAACACGCTTGGCAACTAGCGGGAAACGTGCCAAACCGCATAATCGTCGCTCAACAGACCTGTTTCACACGTGGTCGTTAGACGGACGAAACGCTAAAGAAAAACAGTTCTGGAAATAAACTACCATCCTTTCCTGTTTAAATTGCTACCATGGTTCCACTTTTTATATTGATTCACTTCCATTATCTTTACGCCAGTTAAGTCAACGAGCAGGGCCGGTGGTCAACTGACCACCAGGAGCACCTGCTCAAAGGAATATGGGAACTGCATTTCATGAAACACAAATAACGGGTCTGCCAACACTGAAACCCCATGGACTGATTTGCTGAACTGGGTCAGCCCCATTGTAACAATAAAACACTACGTAGTGGGGGGTGTGTCTTACTGTCCTCGTCGAACGGCACTGGTCTACAGTAGATGACCAGGTCCGACAGCTCAAGAGCAATCTTCTTTCTCCTCTCCATGATCTTCCCCTCTTCCAGC
Source organism: Novumbra hubbsi (assembly GCA_016801125.1). NCBI lineage: Eukaryota > Metazoa > Chordata > Actinopteri > Esociformes > Umbridae > Novumbra > Novumbra hubbsi. Next base: position 81,480 of record JACXGK010000230.1, on the reverse strand, counting down.
TGACGTGCACAAACACACACACACACACACACACACACACACAAACACAACCTTACTTACTTCACAGACTGGACAATTGAAGGTACAATCCGAGAATAAACCCTAAGTGCTTCTTGAGGTTTTGATTGGCCTGAGAAATAAAGTGGATAGCGCCATCTTTCACTCTGATTTGTGGAATATGGTAATTAGTCAATCAAATGCCAAAATTGCTCAGGGATTGGACTGGGGGGTTGGGGAATTAAGACAAATCCAGATCATTATTAACTATTCCTTGAATACCCGCATTCCTGGCCCCCCTTTTCCCCATCCATACCTTGGCCTCGGATGTCACGGTGACCTCTCTGATCTTTTGGACCCACTCTTTGAGCTCCTCCGGGGAGCTGGCAGCGATGTCCAGGACATTGACTGACCTAGGAGAGGCAGCCGGGACAAGGGAAAAGACATGCAGCCTGCTGCCCTTTCCCTCCGGCCTTACCACTAGAGGGAGACAGAGGCAGCATTAGATGAGAAACATTGCTCTCCTGCGGTCTTGTTGAAACCTTAACATTTATTATTCCCAGAGTGCATTTCAGCCATGTAAACAAATGTTTCCCATGCAAATTAAGACCTTCAAATTGAACTGAGATGGTACCCGAGCAGTTTCTGGCCAAAAGCTAAGCATTAACCCCCTAGAGCAGTGGTGGGCAAATTACGGCCCGAGGGCCGTATGCGGCCCGCAAGGCTGTTCCATCCGGCCCGCGGAAGATAATAAAATGGTTTTGAGGGGAATAAAAAAAAAAAAACTCACCAGCCCATTCTTACAAATCTGAGTCAGAATTTAAACTATTTACACATAAGAGATCTGCTGTACATATGTACTGTATGTTTTAACATTTGCCATTTTCTGGCCTGCAAATCATTTATGATTAACAAATTACAAAAACAAATGTGGCCCCCAAGCCAAAAGGTTTGCCCTCCCCTGCTCTAGAGCATGGGTATTCCAATCTAGACATCAACAACAGATCCACACAATTATCTAATTTCAACCCTCTAATCAGGGACTTATTCAGACCTGGGACCACAACAGAGTTCAAACCTCATTGGTAGAACAGAAAACCTCCAGGTTCCAGATCCCTGCTTTCAGAATACTTATGAAAGCAGAATATCTTAGTTAAAAATTTTTTTTTTATAATATTGTCCTACATGAAACCAATGTCACCTTGCAAAAACGCTGTTTGAGTTTCATAATATCTAACAGAATAAAATGTTAATGTACCATTTGTGATTAAGTAATGAGAGAATAGGTCAGTGGCTAGAATACTTGTATAAGCCACTGTAATTGAATTGCTATGGGAATTATTTAGTAAAACTGCAGACTTTTCCATGTCATCTCAGGTCCAAATTCTAGGCCAAGGCCCTCCTGTTGAGAACCGTGTCACTGCAGATTAGACAACAGAGGGAGGAACAGCGATAAAACTAAAGTGAAAGCTTGTTGAATAGGCTGGCAGCTGAACCCTCGATCCCACTGCGGGAGATCAACAGGAAGGGGAGGAGTCACTCACCAATCTGGCAGGATGGCACATCCACACTTCCTCTCAGCAAGTCTCCCAAAGGACTGTTCTCTGTCAGTTGCTGTAGGTAGAGGGGGACAAAGACAGACCAACAGTGTTCAAAGGTGGTGCTTCCACGGATGCCAGAATATTCCGCCAGGGTTGCTTCGCCCCTTACCGATCGGTCCGTCTCCACAGCTGAAGGACTAGTTTCTTCTACGTAGTTGGCAGGAAACCACAGCTGTTTCTTCCCCCCACAATCCCCCTTCCACCTGAAAGAGAACGGAAAAAGAGAGCGATTTGTTTGCTAGTTGCAGCTTCGGCATCCTTGTTGAATCAACCGGTAAAGCCACGCTGCACTAAACCCGGGTTCACCTGACCTGAGGAGACGCGTCCTAAATAGCGGGACACGCCCCCCTCAGCATTGCGTTCACCTGTCCGATCCGCGGAGGACTTCCTTTGTGCAACATTACTCACCAGCCCCCTTCCTGTTTGTCCACATTCTGGATGATGGCGTTCTTACTGAAGGAGAGCTCATCGTCTCTCTGGGCTTTGTACTCGTACATGGCCTTCACTGTGCACTGGAGACGGAGGATGGAGAAGAGGTAAGATGCACGCACGCACACTCAGGCACGTGCATACACGCACGGGCACGTACACCCGTCTGCCTGCTCAATGGGATGTTAAACGGGAGTCTTTTGTGGTCACACTCAATCTCACAGCAACGGTCTTAAATGGTGTGGGCAAAGTCTTCGAAGTTTTTAATGTTAGAAAATATTTATCAAATTGGGGTGCCGGTGAGGTGAGATGTATCAACTATGGGGTCTGGGATACATCTGGCCTTTATACAAACAGTCTGGTCAAATATAAGGTCAATTATGAACTGATTACTTAATGCCGTTGTGTGAGATTACACTGCTTTTACTGCACTGGTAACCAGTTGATAATCGCAATAAGACATCTTAGGGTGTTTGTGGTAAATCGCAAAAATACCACAGCTAAGCGACATGTTCAGGCAAGACAAGTAGGAGCTAAAAATAAGATCACATCCTCTTGTTACTTACTGCTACATAAAAAAGAAATGACGAGACAGCCTTACCTTGAAGGTGGGCATTTGATTGGCTTCTACATAAAACCCAGGGTTCCGCCCCTCGTACAAAGACCCATAATCAGGCTCCTGGAAAAAGAAAAAGTGTAAATGTGGAGTTTTCTGAGATATATATATATATATATATATGTGTGTGTGTGTGTGTGTGTGCAGGCGTCACTCACAGCGGTCCCAATCTTTTCCAGGGTCTCCTCGTTGATTGGGTAGCGGAGTTTCATCTTGCGATACAGGGGGTGTTTCTCGTAGTAGCTGATGAGATCCACCAGGCTGTCGAACTCTGACGTCCCCAGCACCACCGTCTGGCCCTCCTGCTGCACCCGACAGTGTTTGATCTTGCCCTCCGCCCTGAACCCAACGCAGGAGTTTAAACAACGTCCGGCCTCGTGACGCCTTCAGCCATTACCAAGTGCTTCGCTACAATCCAATCTTGAAACCCGAAAAACAGCTTGTGGAAACACCATTCCTAATAGATGCTTTCCAGAGCTAGAGCCACTAAATGAACTGGTCAACAAATAGGCAACCTAATCAAGTGGTCCGGGCTACAACAAAATGGCGAGGCATTGTGGGTCCTGAATGTGGGTTCACCTATTGATCATTTTGTCCGTTTTCATTTCCGGCTGTGAGGCAACAGAAGAACATTCCAAAAGGGGGAGGTGACTTCCCGTACCTATCGTACCTTGATTTGGTGGCACTCCTGTGTCGAAACGCTTGCATCTCATTTGGGTACAACTGGGCTAAAATTGAGGTATCATGTGCATGTAGGTGCAAGACGTTTTTGCCGTACATATCAGTGGTTAACACGTACAAAAACACGCCTCAAGTGGGTCAGCGCTTTAAGGGACCTGGTGAAAACCCACCCCCAAGTGCCAGAAATGCAGTGTTGTTTAAGCTCACGACTGTTGTAGAGAGAGAGAGAAAAGTCTCACAGTCAAAACCGCTGACGTCAGATGTGAGAAATTAAACGTGGAGAACTGAATGATTTTCAGTTTGCACCAGATCACTGCTCTAGTGGTTAATGGTATGAAGAAAAAAAGAAAAAAAATGAAGAAGCATCACTTCAAACCTAAAATGATGCAAATGATATTACAATCATATTATCGACAACCGATAACCCAATACGGCATTTTACTCATTCACACAAAAAGGCAAAAATAGAATTCAGAACATGTATATTTGTTTGGAGCTCACCTGAACGAGATGGCAAAGGAGCTCAGCTCCGCCCTCTTCCTGACAAGGAACGCCCCGTCACGTGGAACCCTCATTAGCATGTTCTCCGCATGGCTCCGAGACAGGTTGGCGTGGTACCACCTAGAACATAACCAAACACACGCGTTCAAACGCGCGCATCCCCGAATCGATGAAATCAAGCCACTTCTGAGGGCCGCGTCGAGACGTACTCTTTGCTCTCGTGGGCGTTGGTCTGGGGCACCGGCTCCGTCAGCTTCATCTCAAACTCGTTGCAGCGCAGCGCCACCTGCTGGTAGTGAGTGATGAGGGCGAAGAGCGTGTCAAACACCAGGTTGTCCGTCAAGTAGAACTTGGGGCTGCCCGCCTCCTGGCGGGAGTGGATTCGACAGTGCTGCACCCGCCCAGAACGCCTGAGGAGGTGGGGAGGGAGGGGCAAGGTGAGAGGTGCTTGGAACCAACCCAAACCACAGAAATGTTAACAGAGAATGGAAGGAACTGCAACCCGGTTTTCCAGAAGAGTTGGGACGCTGCGTAAAAATGCATATAAAAATAGAATGCAATGACGTGAAAAATCTCCCTATATTTAATAGAAAATGGTACAAAGATAACTGGTCAAATGTTGATACTGAGAAATTGTATTGTTTTCGGAAAAATACATCCTCATTTGGTGAAATATTTCACCATTCTTGCTTTACATAGGATATCAGCTGCTCAACAGTTCGGGGTCTCCTTTGTTGTATTTTTGTTTGCACCTACACTCTTACTAGAGACATGCTTTTGGAATATGAGCAGAATGTGGTTTGGCATTCTCTTGCGGAAATAAGCAAGGCCTTCACGAAAGTTGTTCCAAACCTGTACATATTGTTCAGCATTAATGGTGTCTTCACAGAAGTGCAAAGCACTAATGCACCCCCATACCATCATGGATGCTGGCTTTGCACCGATAAGAAGCCTGATGGTCCCTCTCCTCTTTTGTCTTGACAACAGTGTCCATGATTCCCCAAAAAATTTTCTAATTGCGATTCGTCTGACCAAAGATTTCCACTCCTCCAACCCTCTTCATGGAGAGATACTGCACTGGTCTGGTTTAATGCTGAGCCCATCTTGACTTCTAAAAGAGCTCTGGAAAACAGCTCATCCTCTCTAGGATGCTCTTTTTATACCCAATCATGTTGCTGGCCAATTAACCTAATTAGTTTATAGGGTTTAAATGATTTGCACATTATTGCATTCTGTTTTTCTTTACATTTTACACAGTGTCCAAACTCTTTTGGAAACAGTCGTATATCATATACGAAAAAGGTACACAAAAAGGTACACAAGATAAGTGGGCGGGTAGCTGAGTGATTACAACATCAGACCAGGGAATGAAAAATGTTCCCATATAAACCCAGTAAAGCCAGTCTGTCATACTTTCATGATGAAATGTTTTTTATTTATTATGATAAGGTTTACTCTGCATACACAATATTTGATATTATCTACAAAGCACATGCATAATACACAAACCACAGGTTCACCATTTCATTAGGGTGAATCAGTGTTTAGCAAATTACCTGATCTTCAATCGTTAGATCCACGTGATATCAATCGGTTTTGATATCAATCATTTCCAACAAGGTTAAGTCAGTATATGTGGTTCCAATCCCTAATCTTGTATGAGTTGCACACACACTATCATTGGTCTATGTCATGCTGACTTGCTACTATTGTTGAATGCTACAATTCAGATATGCACAACAATGTCCGCTGCTAATGACAAACTCTGCCAGGGGAACATTTTGGGACCTTTGCATTTTCATACACCTAAATGACCAGGAATCTGTCGGTTGGGGCCCTTGGTTCCTGCATACAGATAAGACGCTTGTGGCTTCTAATAACAAAGACCCAAAGTACAAATGTGTATATCTGACAGGTATTTGCTTTTATGATAGACAAAATGTATCAATTTTGGTTCTACACACAAAGTCAGAAACTCTTCCACTTCTCTGCAATGTGTATTGGTGAATAAACATGACTTTGCCCTCCCCGTTAACAGTCTGGCGATATCCATTTAAATCAAAGACTCTCAAAGCCACTGTGCCTAATATCAGACACCAAAACTATAAAAGCCAGGCTGAGAAAATACATTTTAAGGACTGCCACAGTGTCCCAAACACATACAGTCCATCCCAACACTAAGAAGAATTCTCATTAACCTTAACCCTTTTTTGTTTGTGTCCTTCTCAATGATTTATATACCATTGTACGAAATTGAAAACGGTGAAATAAAGTCGTACTAATCAGTGTGACTTTACCAGAAGGACAGTGTGTAATCTCCCACAAATGTCTCGCTCTCCCGGACCAGGAAGGAGCCGTCAGGAGCGCCAGTCTCCAGACAGTAATCGGACAGCAGGCGCTCGGCTATCTGCCTCCCGTCCCGTCCCGCACCCAGCTTGCCGTGGAACCACTTCTCGGTTATATGCTGGTCCATACCGTTACAAACCTAGGAGACGGAGGGGAGGAACGTATTGAAGCTCACGTCACCGCGAAACCCAAACGACCCACATGGCCCTCAGGCCTTCCTCACCTCTCGATGCTCCTCCTCGTCCTCGTTGCCCTGGCTGCTAGACGTCTCCTCGGAGTAGTAGATCTTACTGCTGGTTAGTACAAAGAAGTGAGGATACCATTCCTGGAGAAAGACAGAGAGAAAGAGGTGATTCATACAAGTTACAACTATTCTCACTAATGATTGAGATCCAGAAAAGGACTTGTTTTAAAACCACTCAAAAAGGGAAATTATTCTTAAATGTGCCATAGCAAATCTACCATCTACTGAGAAAACGATTGAAAAACAAATAATGAACAGTGATAAACGATGTAGATTAGTGTGTAGCGTACTGTAGCGTGTAATCACAGAACAAAGTGACCCAATGCAATGTAAATAACATTGGATAAAGCCAGCATGTATTCATTTCTCCTTAGTAAAATGTGCAAACACTTATTAATGATAACAACCTAGAGTGAACAATATAACATTTAAAAATGACTAAATGTTCCAAAGTGTGGGTTTACTTTCACTTTTGTTATTAAGTGTATACAATGTATACAAACCTATCCGCTGTCAATAAAGCCCCATGAATTTGAAATAGAACTTCTATTTGAGCAAATACGTGAACAGGGACATTTGAGCAAATACGTGAACAGGGACATTTGAGCAAATACGTGAACAGGGACATTTGAGCAAATACGTGAACAGGGACATTTGAGCAAATACGTGAACAGGGACATTTGAGACAATGAGAAAACCGCAACGGAAGCAGTTCTCACATGGTTGATGGGGTCCTCCAGGAACAGGATGCCATTTTTGATGGAGTTGCTGATGTCATTCTCCGAGTAGGGAGTGGAGGTAGAGACCTCCTCGTACGCGCTGCCCTCCGCTAGCTTCTTATGCTGCAGGGGACAAACACGGGGAGAAAAGGGAGCGAAAGCCTAAAAAGTCTGAAGAGTAACGTCCGCTGTTCCTTCGAAACAAAATGCTGTTCATCCTAAAATCTCCGCAACTCGACAGCCACAGACCTTGATTAGGATCTTTCGCTTCAGCTGATTGGGCGAGGGCAGGCCGTCGGCAGAGATGTCCACAGCCTTGGTGAGCAGCATGTCTCCGAAGACCTTCTTGAAGTAGGTCGCCATGTTCCTCTGCTGGACGATGCTGCAGTGGTCCTCAATGGACAGGATGACCGGATATCTGGGGAACCAGAATCGAGTAAGAGGTCGAAAAGACGCGAGGCAGGGGTTTCTTTGCTTTACCATTTTCTTCGGGGCGTTTTTATTGCGGTATTTCAACAGAAACGTTTCGAAAGACAGAGGAGTTTTTGCTGAAAGAGCACGGAAACCCAGGCTGCATACGCATGACACAAGCTGCGGCTCAGACGACTGGACCAGACGAGGCCACAGACGCCTCGGTCTTCCCTGCGAACGTTTTTGCTCCCTAAAATTAGTAACACTAAATTCATGATTGTAAAAACCAAGCGTCGTCACAGCGACCGCCAGCAGGCTTGTGAGTGTCAGTGACGCGACCTATTGAGCACAAACTGCTAAATAGTTCTCATCGCACCACTCCAGCAGACGCCCCTGACTGAGCTTGCAGTTGACAGACGTGCCACAGGGAGGTGCTAGAGATAGACAGCAACCCTGTCCCACATCCATACCACTACCATACCATACCAGAGCCAATTCGATGCAACCTCTACTAAAGTCCTTGGCCCCGAATCAACCTCCCGATTGCAACAAAGCTTTTATGCTGGGTGGTGTACCAAACGACTTTTTTCTGAAAGGGTACCTGATAAGGCCGAAGTCTTCAAAGTAAGCGCTCACACACACAAACACACGTTTGCTCATTGACACTCACTCAGACGTCACAAAGGCATGTTCCTTAATGGTTGTCAGGACATCGCAGAACTTGATCTTGGTGGTGAGGGTGTGTCCGTGGTAGATGACAGGCATTGCCTCGGGACCATCCCAGCAGTCCACTGAGCCATCGAAAAACACAGGACACCATTAGTGGCATGCTGGTGAATATGTATTAAGGTGAGTTTGTTAGTTTTAGAGAAAATCATCAACATGCAATATAATATTCGGGAAGCTACACAAGCCCAGAAATAGCATAAGCCTGTAGCCAGGGCGGCTCCAGACAGTTCTTTCTAGAAACCTGTCTGACCAGTCACTAACAATCAGCTATTTAAGGGATATATAGGTGTGTGTTTGTTTCATACAGCAGAGGAAAACAAATAGATTCCAGACTCAATGATTTAAGGGCTAGGCTATTTGCTTGCGTTGTTGACAAAAGTTTAATAAACCTTCTAAACATTTGGAAACAGGTTTTGGCCAAATGAATACATGCTGGACACATGAGGGCGGTTAGGAAGAAAGAACGTGAATGTAGAACATGTCACTGATTGACAAGTGACCGAACTCACGTTCAATGCAACGGCAGCCCATCCTCAGACAGCGCGAGTAGGCCTCCAGAGACGACTCGCTGGAAAACTGATCTCCCGTCAGGTAGCTGCAAACAAAACACACAACACGTAACTTACATTTCCACAGAAGCCTTCATTCTCTATGCTACTCTTCCATTCACTTTCCATGGTGGTAGTGAAAGCCAACAGCATACAGAACCAAAAGGCCTTTGTGTGTCTCTGTGAGTGAGCCTAAACAACCCACTTCTCATTTAGCTGGGCCAAGCAACATGGGCATTTTCGATCCTCACTTCCAAGAGTATTGTTTCACAGCTCACGCCAAAGGTTATCGCGTTAACCCCTTGTTGTTGTGTTTTCAATAGGAGGAAGATGGACATTTGCCTGCACAATAAAAGCCCAGTCTTCATTGTTCAAAGGGATTTTTAGATAATACCACTTATCTGATGTAGATCCGAACTGTAATATGGCACAAAAGGCTTGGACTGAGAAACAATCCGGGGATTCCTATTCTCTCTAACCATTCGTGGTAGGCTAGCATTTGAACACTGATTTAAAATACAATGATTCATCCATCACCCCCCCCCATCCCTGTACTCACCCCAACCTCCCCCACCCCCTCCCATTCCTCCTATCTCCTTACGTGTTGTGAGATGAGGAGATCCAGTAGTGAGACAGAGGGTTGTTCATGTCTTCAGGGCCCACCTGGTCTAGGGCAGAGTCCCAGATGGTGTTCTCTCTGGAGAAGAGGTACGTCAGGAACTGGAGAGGAGTATAGACATGTCATTGATTGGGCTCAAATGGTCTGCCACTTGAGAAGAACTAAGACAGAACGAGGTGTTCCATCATGCAGTTCGGTTGGCAAGACGCATTGAAGACTGCTTCAGATAAAGAAGTTGTGGTGTGACACCAAATTACACATCCTCCATTTCACCAAACACATATAGGCCACCAGCAAAGTAGGTGTGTACTTTTTAAATGAAGCATTGTCTCAAAGTTTAGAAAGAATAACATGATAGGGGGGCGGGGGCAGTCCTGGTGAGTTTGTCTCGTAAAACAATGTGTTCCCCTCCTCCTAGTTGGGGAGCACCGCCAAACATTTCCTGGTGGAGAGAGCAGTATGTGATGTGCACTCGAAGGCACGTCTTGATCTTCAACTCTCCTGAGGAGAGAGTTGCTGCGACTATAACAGGACTTAATTGTAATTTCACCAAATCAGGAGACAAGAAAGACGGTATAAAACAGCGCCATAGATCAGAACAATTTCATGGCGAGAGTTCATGATTGCAGCCTTCATCCAAACCAAGCCATTCTGCTCACTTCACATGCTGCTCGTCCACCAAGGATGTAACACAGGCCAACAAAAGTGACAGCTAACTAACCCGGGCAGCTTTGCTGGCACCCAAGCCACCCTAAGGAGTGGCCAGAGCACAATGAGATCCCTGGTGAGATCCACCCCACCCACACCGTCCGTAATCATTTCAGTGCCCGCCGTCCGTAATCATTTCAGTGCCCGCCGTCCGTAATCATTTCAGTGTAAACAACATGCATTGCCCAATTTTTTTTAAAGTACCTCATCCTGATGGAAGAAGGGTTGTTCCACCTCTCTCAGAGGATCTTTCAGGTAACCTAACATGAATTCCTGCACTTTGTTGTTATCTGTCGCCCACAGTTCCTACAGCACACAAGACAGACAGACAGCGGTCAAAAGACAGACAGCGGGAAGTTTAAGGTGAATTTATTTGATTGTGTAATAACTAACTACTGGAGACAGACCTGGGTTACCCTCAGTTTACCTGGTACACACATTTACAGAAACAACCAGGCCGCTATTTGGGGTTGAACAGTCTTTCTTTGGTACAGTTTTGGGTCTCGGACCAAACAACCGTTTGGTTAGTGATCAGCAGCCCTGACAACTAGGCTACCTGACAGGCTACCTGACAGGCTACCTGACAGGCTACCTGACAGGCTACCTGACAGGCTACCTGACAGGCTACCTGACAGGCTACCTGACAGGCTACCTGACAGGCTACCTGACAGGCTACCTGACAGGCTACCTGACAGGCTACCTGACAGGCTACCTGACAGGCTACCTGACAGGCTACCTGACAGGCTAC